>JZKD02S0411749.1:315011-331468 GCA_000966675.3 Picea glauca | reverse complement strand
TAATTAGGCTGACTCATTCAACCACCTTTATCGCGACGTGCCCTTCAGGTCTCACCACGTGCGCCAAGGGTGTCACTCGCCTCTGGAATTTCTTTTGGCGACATGCCCTTCAGGATGCACCACGTGCTCCAAGGGTGCCACTCGCTGACTGATTTTCTTCTGTGCGACGTGCCCTTTAGGATGCACCACGTGCTCCAAGGGTGCCACTCGTCGACTAGACTGATTGGTAGACATCTATAACCCCTGGAGTAAACACTCCGCCAGGTGAACTAGTAGGAGACTAAGGGCTCTAAGGAATAAGGCCCCCGCCTTATTGTGCGCCCCTTAAAATCATCGTGAGCGACTGTCGCAGTCGGCCCTCACGGCATCGTGGGTCCTCTCGAACTAGGTAATCGTTAACCTACAGTTCGACCCACGGCGGGAGTGCTAGCAGGTGGTGGCAGGGCTACTGTCCACCCCTCTCCCTCAACCTCCCTGCAATCGTGTGTGGCCCCTTTACTCCATATGTGAGTCAAGTCGGCAAACTATCGTCATCCTGCATCACCAATAATCATGTCAGAAATCTCAACATCAAATCATCAAATCAAATAAAACATCATAATAAACATATCAACCCGAAATCACACTCCCTGACTCAGTCCAGAGTCCAAGGGGGTTCTACCAATGCCTCTGCATCCTCAAGGTCAAAAACCCTGCACACTCAATAAAATTGAGTCAATAGCACTCATCTACATCAAATAGTAACACATCATGTCATCTGTCAATCACATCATAATCAAATATAAAAGGTCTAACATAAAAAGGGTCCAGATCACTTGTGAGCAAGTGTCCTCAAATAATAAGTGTTCTCAGTGCGCCAGAGCGGGATGTTACAGGAACCATCCATTAGCTTCCATGTGGATGTATATCATTGGTTAATAAAGCTCCATGTGCAATTGGAGATGTTCCTCATAGAAATTAGGATAGAAAAAATATTATTAAAATAATATGATGGGTTTGTGGATTTAAGTGAATGCAAAGGTAGGTGAGGAAATCACCCGCAGTAATACATAGTAAGAAATGAGTGTGAAAAATTCTAAGTGTAGGTAAAGTGGAGAGGAGAGGTAAATAGTAGTAAAAATAAGTTGTAAAATATTCCAAGTCTTCAGAATCAGTCGGACAGACTCATATAACATGAAATAAACATCACCAACCCATGAACCCGTAGTAACTCATATATTTGGCTAAGTGTTGGAGAAGTTACATAGTAAAGAGTAGTAAAAAGAGTTGAGTGCATTATGAAGGTGGTGGAAGTTAAAGTGCATTGTGAGGGTAGCAGAGATAACACATACTCTTAATAAATATCACCAACCCGTGAACCCGCAGTAAGCCATAGTAAATAAAACTAAGTCTGGAAAGTATATGATGGGTCACGTGAAATATGGAAAGAAAAATAAAAGGAAATGAGAAAATAAAGGAAAAGGGAAATGAATGTGAACGTGGAAAGGAATAAAGGAAAATGTTTAAGTGTGGAAAATGGTAAGGGGAATATGAAATTAATGAGACAATGGGAAAAATGACTAAGTATAGAATGAGAGAATGATTAGGGATGAAGGGAAAGGAGATGAGAGAACATGTGACTTAGAACATTTTTCATATTTCTTCTTGTAACACCTCCATTAGACTTCTGGACAAACATATGTGTATCTTGGTCATGGAGAATCCTATTTTGATTCTGTTAAATGCATGGTGAATCTGATACCGAGGGTTATGCAATGAACATTTAATAGTTCAAAAATATTCATCTTCCAATATCATTTTTTTTTATTATTCCAGTAGATGGAATATACAGGTGACAAAGTTTTGTTCAATAGGAACATTCCTTCTTGTTGATCCATTGTGATTTCTCCAAATTTTCCTTCCAGTGATTATGCTGTGGTGAAGGAACTTTCTCTAATACCAATTGTTGAAATGGTGTTCAATACTGAGACGGGGGGTGAATTAGTATTTCTTAGTTTTTTAATTTTTAATCAATTCTTTAATTATTAAAATTATTAACCATAAAATTGATCAACAATAATGTATAGTATGCATAATTCAAAATGTAACAATAACAAAAATTGTATTTATTTTACAAGTTACAAACTGTAGGAGACACCAATCTCCCTTATTTTGAGCACCAACTCAAGGAGACACCAAACCCCTGCTTTCAAGAACCAACTTGGTGAAGTTGTAAATCCATGTTGATAAGTCTCCGATTTGTAGAGGACTCCAATCCTCTGTTTCCGAGCAATAACTTGAGGAAGTTGCAATTCCCTATTGTTCAATATCCAATCTATAGAGGAATCCAATCCTCCATTTCTCCTCCCTTCCACCCTCAACTCATGTGTATGTTTCAAGTGTCAAATTCTTCCCTGAAATTTGCCTCTGTTTTGATCTTCTAAATTATCTCACAGAGACACCTTCTGTTCACCATGCTTTTATGTTTATATAGTCTTCCAACAGGTATATGAAACTGAAACATTGTGTCTCTTTATATGAACCAATGCACCTCTTCATTTAAGTTAACAATAATGGTGATATCTATGTTGTCATTAAAAGTTGTCTTTAATTCAAAAGACTTCAAATCCCTTGTAAGTTGTTCAACATTTATCCCTTCACGTGTCAAAAACCTTGTAGCAACAATGGAATGGCTCAGTGCTAAAATCCATTTACTATTGTTGTCGCTTTTCTTGAGAAAAACCATGACCTTCGGGAGTTTAACTAGATTTGAACTCTAAATGTTTAAATAAGGTTCTTCAAGTTTCGTATTTTGTTATTTATTTTATAAAATCATCATAAAGGATTTTCAATTATAGTTTGAAAACCTTATTTTGCTTGTATTTATTTTTATTAGGTTTTGAGTCCTTATGGGTAGATCACATGCATGGATCAACTCCTCTATTCTGATTCAATATTTTCACTTCTTTCTTAGTCCTCCAATATATCATATTTCGATCTTTTAATTATCTCTCTGGTTCATTTCCTGTATCGAAATGGGAATGTGATAACTCATGGCCCCCTTTTTTTTTCATAGGACCAACATTGTTGAAAAGTAATTAGATAAAAAAGGTGCAAAGGCCTATTCTATAACCTATCTCGAAAGAAATTATTTTAATTATCAAGTGACCATACCCTATAACTAGGTGTTATCCCGGTTAGCATTTTAGCCCATCACAACTTCATATTCCATATGAATTTATCATGTGACCGAGATTGAAAAAAAACAATTGTTACATAGGGACCAATCAGATCGACAGTTCGGACTTGATCAAGTGTTGAGTGGACAGTATTGGCTTATCTATACACGAATAAAATTGGCAATCGGGATTTAATCAATTGTTGAGTGGATGGTCCACATGAATTTTAAATTTGAAAAATGGATTTGAATTACTCCAAATCCAAAACATGATGAAATTTAACATTGACACATGGCAAGTAAAATTTAGCATAATATAACTTTGCATTCGATCTTACCACTTATCCTTTGTGCTTGTTAAAATGTGAAAATTTATTCGAGTCATCTGATCTTGCCTATACTTGATCACCATTGTCCAATTTGATCATCATTATAGACTCTGATCTATTCTATCATTGTCGATCTCTTCTGTTAGCTTAATTGTAGTTCGTGGAGAATGCATTTTTATGTTCTTGTGTGATTATTGAATTTTCAATGAAGACAAAAAATTTAATGGAGTAGACATTGAAATTGATTTGAGATATGTCCTGGAGGGAAGATGTAATCCTATCATAGATTGAATTTTAGTGGTGTTTTTTGTTACAATAGCACTATCACAATGATCTAAGGAAAAAATTGGTGTCAATGTTGTATTCACTATTTCAGTAGATGGTAAAGACAAAGGCATAAAACTAGACAGTGTTCCATTGTAAATTTTTTCCAATGATATCTTCAAAGATGAAAAACATTCTTTTGCTGGGACATTTCTCATTTGTAGTGCCACTTTTAATAAACCCTGTCTTATTAACTCCTCTATCTGTTACTTGTATGGATCCATATTGGATTATCCATTTATAATGATGATCACAGTGACCCTCTTTGACATCAATGGAAACTCCATAACACCATGTCCCACGTTGACCATATTGACCCTCTTTGAAATCAATTCCAACAACATAAAACCATGTCCGATAGAAAATGGTCCTTGAAAATGGCTCTATTCAATTCTCTATAATAAATACAAACTCACTAGTTTTCATTTTTCTTTGGTAGAATCATGAGTGGTGAAACCCATTGACTATCAGATATGGGATAGATGAAATTCACACATGAGGTATCCACTTAATTAAATTGTCACATACCATGTGAATTTGTTAGATATTAAAGAATACCTATAATTCCACTAAATATTGATAAATACTTCCCAAAATCGTTTTGTTGAACCCCCTCTCCTAGTACATTTTTCCAATAATAAGAATCCTTACTTTTACTAAATATCCCCTATTTTTGTCAAATACCCCTTTTAATACCCTCCAACACCTATAAAATCCCCATATCCCACATCATCCACCCCCCCACCAGTACCCATATTATATCGACTCTATTTTTCACAATATTAAAACCCCCTTTACGAATGAATGTTATAAGATATTGGTCAACACAGTGAATCTCTTGTGAACTTACCTTCATAATTTTTTGTAATTCTTCCTTCATTATCTCCCTCAAATAAATATTCATTCATCATTAAGGTTGGAAAATGGGTTAAAAATAATCCTTGATATTGATGTGATGATTATACGGATCAATATGAATCCCCTTTATATCAATATATTCCCAAGCAAATGCATTGTTGTGCTTCTACAATAGTTCAATTAATTGTTTTTTCTATGAAACTTCTAGCCTAGGATTATTGTTAAGTGTATTTTATAGGATAATTTGTAGTATCACATTGCAAGTTTATGACATGGTGTATAGAGAAGAAGGTGAAGAGTTAAATTGTAGTGATAAAGAAGTTAAAGGCCAACTTTCTTGAGAATAATTTTCCAAGATATCATTGTAGGATAAAGGAATTACATGTTGAAATGAATAATGATAGGATATAAAATTACAAATTAGGTCATCCTCATTATTCTCCTTAAAGTTGAAGGCTTGGTCAAGTGTAAGTAGTGGCTAAAAAAGTTTCTTCATCACCATCCTCATTATCTATCCATACTAGTACTTCTAAGTCGGTGGAAGGTTTGGCTAGATGATATAAGTTAATATTTTTAGTTGAGTTTCTTTGAGAGGTATCCATATGTTTGAATCCACAACCATTGTATATGTTTGTTGTATCCAACCATGGTCAGCCCAAAATTAATGGTTATCTACCAAGGTTGAACTTTGGGTTCATAATTATGAAGTTTGTTGGATATTTCCAAGAATAAAAAAAAAAACACTACATATTCCAATACTTATTTTGGTATAATAGTCGATCGATCAACCAATTAAAGAACTGTATTACTTTGGAGTAAGTTTAACAATTGAAGATATTCCATAGTCTCTTTGAACATGAATTTTTGGTGGTTTTAGTAACTTGGGTAATAAAAAAGACATTTTCTATAGTACAGGTTGATACCCTATAGAAAAATAATCGATTAGAGTTAGTCCATAAAGAGATAACTAGAAAATAAGAAAGTAAATAGACAATCATTTGAGAAAATATATACAATAATAAGAAAAAATACAAAAATATGGGGAAAGAAGTATACTCTTTATTTTCAATGAACAGGGCTATGGCCTTAGAGAGATGCATTGGAACATTGGATAGATTAGATGTACTCTAATCTCCTCCTTTAGAGGGTTCTTGTATGTTCCTTTGGACTTATCCTCTCTCTCTAATAGAGAATTGCATGAAATATCCATGGGAGGGGGCCAAACACTATCTAGTGGCTAATTTTTCACAATATTATAGATTAATAATATGACTCTCGAGAATCATCTAGCATAACCTTGATTTGTGCTCTCTTCTTTTGAATGTCACCCCATGACTTGTTTATAGAAAAATGTCAAGATCCATTAAGACCAGTTCCAAGTGTGAATGATTCAATTTGGATAGTGGTTCCCCATGTAATGAAGATACATATAACAACCAAATTACAAACCTTCAATGGGTTTTGAGCTCAAGGTTTCTTGACACGCCTTCCTTGGAATACCCTTGAGGGGAGTTTTTTCATTTATTGCAACAAATGTGGTTGGGATTTCACATAGGAAAAATTAGTGCATCTACCAAAGGATCAATCATGTAGGACCATGCAAACCTAAAATTGAAAAGTCACCTAGATACATTAAAAACTCACTTTATATGGTTTTTGGTGCTCTACTAAAGGTGGTGTATATTTTTCATGGAAGATAGGTATATTATTTCATACTGATGACTTTTCAGGTGATCACTTGTATAGTTATGTGAGATATTTTTAGGTGATAATATTTCCATCCTAATGTATGAGGCTAGGAGAAGACATATAGAAGAAATAGATCATTTTTCTTTGTAGATGATGCTCGTGAATGGATTCCTTAGAAAGAGAGAAAGCAATGTTTTTTGTATATGATTCTTGTGAATGGATTCCACAGAGAGAGAGAGAGAGAGAGAGAGAGCAGGAGAACCCACCTGGAAAAAAAACCATCCCTGGAAATTTTATTTCTTTATACAAATGAGGTGGGCATGTCCGATGCTCATTCAATGACCAAAAAATAATTTAAAATAGAAGAAAAAATAATGAATGATATTGTCTAAGAATAAGAAGTGTAAGAGAACTAATGATGATTTATCTCAATAATCGATGAAGTATAAAATATGTGTTTCCCTCAGGGGCATGGGTAACAACAATGTATTATTTTGAAGAGAGAATTTTTTGGAACCTCGGATGAAAAACTATGATCAATGTTCATATTTGATGGGGTTGGGTTCCTATCAATCTAAGGGGCCATTGTATGTAACTTTAAACTACAACCATCACAAGGAAAGACCCATCATAATGTGGATAAATTACATTTTCTAACATCAAGGGGGTCAATGTAAGTAGATAATAATGATGACTCTCTTTGTCCCATCCTAAGTTCACCATCTATATGGTAATGGGAACTAATATACCACAACATTCCAAGAAAAGTGGGAGTTTATGTTGTGGGAATGAAGATTCAATTGCAAAAGATGAAATGTCCCTAGAAATCAACATAATATTGAACAAATACCAACTTGTAATCCGGGTAGACTTCTGATAGTTATGGATGAGGTCAATAAAAATAAGGCTCAACACCTCTATTGGGTGTAGGATAATTGATGGTTGAAAATAGAAGAAATACAAAAAATGGACATAAAGTGATTTGATGTTAGGGGGATGATCAAATATTGTGAATTTTTATCAAATTGGGACTAAGGATTTAGTGAATAAAAATAAGTAGGTGGTTGAAGGTATTAACTATCGAGATCATAGTGAAGAGTATTGAGATACATGAGGTTCTACAAATAATGATTATTATGCAATCATAGGTGACTCGGTGTGAATTATCCAACCAAGGGTGACTACGACTACTATCAGATTAAATGATACCATTAGTTTTTATGGAATAAATATGGATTCTTCATGTAAAATATTGCCTTTGTACAATTACAAATGAACGAAAAAATAATTGGGCTGAATGTAAACATATAGAGATGCGTTCCCCAATGATAAAATGGATCGAAAATGAGAATACCAAGAGAAAATGGGGGAGGGAGGCCCTGAGTTAGGTCACCATGGAAGTAGGTGAATGGTGAGTTGAAATGCACATGGTTTAATAATCTTGGGAGAGATGAGAGGCCAATGAAAATGTAAGAGTGCATTTGGAATAACCAATATAAAATATGTGAAAAAATAGGAGTTTGTTTGTATGGGATAACATGGTGATGAGAAGGAAGTATGGGGTTCATTCTCTGGGATGCAAATGATTCCAAATCCCATCCAATGGTATGAAAAAACATGGGTGATGATTTGCAAGGGGAGATAAAAACAAAGGAAACCCATAGCAATGGAATAATATCGACCAACAACAACTGAGTACATGTTGGACTAAGTGAAGTTGCTATATAACCAAGAAAATAAATCCTAGATGAATATGTGATGGGGAAAACAATAGTTATTACAATGATATCAAAGGGAGTGTTGTAGCATGCCTATTTGAAGAAGTATATACCTGAAGGGGTAGAGTGAATGGCCTTGCCATACATATGAAAGAGACAAAAGGATCCTCCTAACAAGTACCTGCACACATGAAAATGAATACCCAAAGTGAAAGTACTAATAACCAAAACTTTGATGAGGAAAAAAAAATCAACAAATAGAGATAGAAAGTTGGCATAACTATTGAGTGACTATCAAGATGAAGCATCCTAAGGAAAATTTTGTGGAAAATGAGCATAGCATGCCATCCTAAAGGGGAAGAGATGGAAATACCTATAGTGAATATGGTTCTAAAGATGGAGCTTCTAATCTCACGTATGTGCTCGAGGAACATTCTAATGGGGACATATAAAATATGGGTGGGGCCCATCATGTTATTTCATTTGTACTTGCAGTGATGTATATGTGAGTGCTTGGAGACCACAATGTTCTTGAGATAGTTTCTCATGCATTGGTGAGTGAATTTGCATGTAGTGATATCCAAGTAAGTGGTCTTGACCAAACCTTTCAATTTATGAATTCATTCCTAGATTAGGGGATAATTAGAGGACCATACAACCCCTTTTTGGGGGGGGTTATACAATTTGTGTAGGAAATCGAAAAATGGCTATGCAAATTTGTGCAAATGTCTTATGGTTGGTTGTGCACATTATCAGGAATATTCAAATAATAATTATGAATATTATCTATGTCAATATTATTCAAACAACCACATGAATGGCATGACTATTATCCAAATAGTTGTGAAATACTATTCTACGCAAATAACTATACTGAAGTCATGGGAATGAATGGAAGGGATATAAGTTTCATTAACATATGTTTTCGAGATAGGTATTGATATTGTCACTAATATTCAAGACAATTTAGTGGTGCAAGAGGGATCCCAACACCCTTTGACAGGAGGTTAGAAAAAATCTTGTGGCTCAACTTGAGTTGGTTGATTACGAACTTATCAAGTATTTTAACTACACTTTGCTACACTCCTAGGAGGAGCTACTCAGAGGCCCCATCATCAGACACTTGATGTACAAGGAAATATTTTGGATCTATATGTAGAGGTAGATATTTACTTTCTAATTAGGCTCTTGATTTTAGGGGATATTTCTAAGGTGATCTTGTGGATGGAGGGTGGGACAACCATACAAGAGTGGGTTGCGTTGTACTACTCCAGTGATGGGTAGATGCCGAGAATTTCTATTTGGATTATTGATATGTTTGTTTTGTTCATTGGATTAGTGGAAGCATTTGTGGTGTGGATCTATTGTTCCATGGATACACAACATATTATTGGTTCCTAGATGACAATTATGGAGAGCGTGATCCCAAGCCACCACTATGCATAGGATTATGAAGGAGGCCATGTTTTCATAGCTCACATTATGTTAGAGGAGTTGGGAGGGGGAATTCTCCTTTGAATCAGTCCTTTCTTGTCTCCTCTTTGAGTGGATGGTTTTAACACCCAAGGTTTTTAGCCCCCATACTAAATAATGTATTGTTACATTGTTGAGAGGCCAGAGTGCCCAAACAATTATGAAAAGGCCAGTGTGCCTAATAAATATAATGTTTTGATAATTATTAATAATAAATACATCGATGGCTGCTAGACGGACAAGGACTAGAGTTATAGGGGGCTATGCTTCCACAAGAGAGGGGGCTTGGGGGGTTAAGTGATTATTTATTTTATATTACCCATTTTGTGTAATGGGGGGGGGCAGAAATTAGTTATATGAGATCTTGGGGGAAGGCCAAGAGGTTCTTTATCCACATGAATTACAAAAACCCATCCCTATTATGTGGAAGGGGTTCTCTCGTTGGAAAATTATCTCATTCGTTTTGGTCATTCAATCACTCTCATTCTTGTCTCCATTCTAGTGTTTTTGTTGGTTTCCTCACGAATTCATTCACCTGATTTTTTCACTCTTCATCCTCTCTCATGGGTTCTGGACTCCATTTATTCCTTCACTCACTCATCTTTCCTTATTTTCCTGTCTTGGCTTAGGAAATGAAGACGAATTGTTGAAGAACAACCAGGGTTGTTGGTTGTAGAGATTGTTGGTGTAATCCATCCATGATTAGAGGCCTGCATGTATGAGGTGCTTCGCCTCTATTTAGCTTTGATCACAGCTCGAATCCTGAGAGTCTCAACATGGATATTTTGTACCATCTACACTAGAGCCATGGAAGGAGAGGGACTACCTAAGGGACTACGTGGAAGAGAAGGGTGGAGGTCCATTCTCTTGGGTGGTGCAGGTTGGGTAGAAGAGAGTTGCGTACTTGGATTGATGTGAGTGTTGGAGAATCCTGTGAGAGCGTGAGTGTTGACTGGTTTGGGAAGCCATGTAACACTCTGGAACCATCCTTTTTGATTCATAGCCCTGGCTTGGGGATGACATTGTTGTTGAGACTTGGAACAACATTGTATACATTTGGGTGGAACATCCTTGGTCTACAACTAGTTGGTGTCTTCTTTTATAAAAGATAAGTGCTCTCTATTATGGTTTCCTTTTCTTGTGCATTTATTTCCGGTGCATATCAAATTATTATACCGAATAATTGTACCTATAATATGCATTCTTGTTATTTAATGTTGTGCATGGTATATTGTTCATGTATTATATGTTATGATATGAATATTGATCATACCATGTATGTATTTCATCCTCCTTATTAATTAATTGTTATCCGAGTTTTGAAATCAGTGAAGAGGTGCGTTCTAGGTGTGGCATGTCCGGCCTATGGGAGGTTGGGTATGTTTAAGAGCATAATTGTAGTGGTGTTTCCCATATTGGGTGTCTGGGGATGTTACAAATTGGTATCAGAGCTTCTGGTTCAAACACTAGACTGTTATGGGATAGAAGAAGTGCGAATCAGGAAGATTGAATGTCACAAATTTATGTATATTTGTGCGAATTTGGGGAAAAATGATGGAAGCGTTTGAGTGAAATCCCCCAAATTCATGAACATATATAAGTTTGAATGATCCAAATATATTCTAATAAGTTAATGGATTCAATTTGCAGAGTTGTGGAGCCAAATTCGACTTAGAAGGTCAATTGTTTTTTATTTTTAATGGTCGTTGTATTGTTGGATAAAGTTTGGCAAAATTACGAAATCGACGTCTGGGATGGATTTGACGATTTGAAAAATGAGGAACATCGATGGTTCCTATTCATTTTGGATGTTTGGGGAGTTGGATAAAATCAATGGTCAATATCCTCTTCGCCGAGAGATCAACGACCCAGATTCACCTGCGATTTTGTCAAAAATTTTAAGTGTGGAAGTTTGCCAACAAAAATCGCTAACAGTCGATGGTCGGGGGTCGATGAATTTGGTGAACTATTGAAGACTGACCAAATAAAATCCCCAATTTTCGATGGCCAATGGTCAGGGATTGAAAGATTCTGGTGATTTTTTTCTTTTTTCTAGACAAAGAAAATCTTTGATCATCGATGACCGATGGTCAAGGATCGACATAAAACCTTTGAAGTCCCAAAATCTAAAGTAAATATGGACCTTTAGTATTTAAGGACACATGTTCACAAATCAACCTATTCATGGATTCAACATTCATGGGATTTGTAGTGTAGTGTGGAGAAGTCTCCCAAAGTTTCTAAGTTCTGAAGTTCCAAAGTAATGAGGCACTAGAGTGATGTGGCATGCTGACATTACCTAGGGTGATGTGGACACACTTGATTCTCACCATGTTTCATCGTATTTAATTCTTTTCAAATACCATTCATGATAGTTAGTATATGACACTTGTCACCCATCAGATAGGGCCACATGTCTGTGCCTTATATTCTGCCACGTAGCACCCCCTGAGTGCTTAGTTCACTAGTTTGATGTTCTGAAGGAATGAAGTGTGATAAAGGTGAAATGCCCAAAGATTCAAAGAGAGGACTAGATCCTCATTGTTGATCGGGAGAGGACACATGGCAGTAGATCCCAAGGTCTAGAGACTTTTTACTACAGAGGATTGGAGTTGCATGTTTCTTGAGCTGTGAACTCTCAAAGGTCTGAGTTAATATCCACCATTGATGAGGAGGTGATACATGGAGGAAGGAGAGGACCTACGGTATTTTGGCACTCTAGTAGATCCGTGGAGATGTGCTTGGGAAATCCATGAATCTCGGAGCTATGAAGGAAATCCTAACTGTTGAGCGAGACATGATACATGGCAACAGATCCTGCAATCCAGAGACTTGGCACTCTTGAATATTTGAGACTGTGGATAGTCTAGAAATCCCAAATCCCGGAGTCCCAGAGATTTTGTGAGTGTCGATATTATCCCTCGATTGATTTTAAACCTCACGATCTCATATTTAATAATTCTAACATAGAAAATCACTAGGAAGGATTTGGCCCACGGTTTCGAGCTGTGGTCACTTGGGAAAGTGGTTTGAAGGAAGCGACTACATAGAATTGATTTATGTATTGGACTAGGGATAACATGGAAGTGTTATTTATATAAATATTCTTCATGATTTGAAAGTATTTGTAGAATTATTGACAATTTTGTTTATCATATTATTAATTATGACAAAATGGTCACTTGCACATTTTGCAAAATTAAGGGATTTAAGATTATCAACTTAGAATGCATATTGAAGAAATGGAAGAAGGTGAGGGAGCCTCCAACCATGATAAAGAGGCCGAAGGATAGAATATCATATTTGGTAATTTAGATAAACAGTCCAAAAGACACAATGACTGAGGGGAGAAAGAAGCATTGCTAGAAACTATGAAGAGCTTGAAAATAGAAGTGCAAAGCTACAAGGCAGACAACGAGAGGTTGATGAGAGAGAAATGTCAGATAAATGCTCGAGTGTTGCAGAGCTTAAATCAGTTGCAAGTTCAAGCCAAGAATGGCTTGAATAAAGAGGAAGAAGGTAGGTGTCATGAAGGAAGAGATGATCACAGAAGAGTAGGTTATTCCATAAGTGCTAGCAAAGCTCATAGACACCACTCACCTCCTTACTCAATAAGAAAGTTTATGCATTTGAATATTCCTTAAGTAGTCCAGAAGTGTCTCCTATTAGGCACCAAACAAGGTGACATGAGTTAGAAAGTATTCAAGGAGAGTCAATGAAGCTCAGGCCACCATCATTTATGGTGAAAGAGAAAGGAAGACTATGTTGAAGATTTCTCGATACAACAAGAATTCGAGGATGTATTCCAAGAAACACCAGGGTTTCCACCAAAAAGGGAAATAGATTTATCTATTGATCTAGTCCCAGGAGATGCTCCGGTGTCAAAAACACCTTACATAATGAGTACACCCAAGTTAAAATAATTACAAATGCAGTTGGAGGAATTGTTAAAGAAAGGGTACATACGCCCAAGTTTTTCACCTTGGAGAGAACCAACACTCTTTGTCAAAAAGAAAGATGGAACCTTTAGGCTGTGTATTGACTTTTGACAGCTGAATAAGTCCACTGTGAAGAACAAGTACCATCTAGGAAGAATTGATGACCTCTTTGATCAACTAAGAGGAGAAAAGATATTTTCAAAGATAGACTTGATATTAGGATACCATTAGGTAAGAATCAAGGAAGAAGACATCCATAACAAAACCTTTAGAACCATGCATGGGAATTATGAGTTTGTAGTGGTGCCATTTGGATTGTACAATGCACCATTTGTATTTATGTTCTTAATGAATGGCATATTTAGAAATTATTTGGACAAGTTTTTCATAGTATTCCTGGATGACATACTTCTCTATTCTAAGCCCGAGGAGGAGCATGAACATCACCTAATACTGGTATTGCAAGTGTGAAGAGAACATCAGTTGTATGCCAAGCTGAGTAAGTGTTATTTTTACCAAGAACGAATCCATTAGTTGGGGCACATTATTTCAGAACATGGTATAGCAATAGATCCTAACAGGATTGAATCCATTAGAGGATGGCCAACACCCCTGAATGTTTTAGAAGTCATATCTTTTATGGGGTTAGATGGTTACTATAGAATATTTATAGCAGAGTTCTCTAAGATTTCTCATCCCATCACTTCTTTGCAAAAGAAGGGAATTAAATTTGAATGGAAAACAAAGTGTGAAGAAAAATTTAATTCATTGAAGGAATTACTTACTAGTGCACCTATTTTGAATATTTCCTACCCAAATGATAATTTTGTGGTATGTACAGATGCATGCAAGGAAGTACTTGGTGGAGTCCTCACTCAAAATGGACATGTCATTTGTTATGATTCTAGAAATCTTAAAGAGCATGAGAGGATTTATGTCGCACATGATTTGGATCTTACTACCATTGTTCACGCATTGAACATGTGGAGGCATTATCTCATGGGAAAGAGATTTGAATTAAGAATAAACCATAGTGGTCTGAAGTATCCTTTTTATCAGCCAACTTTGAATGCCAGGAAAACAAGATGGATGGAATTTTTAAGTGAATACGACTTTCATATCAAGCATATCAAAGGAAAATAAACTAAATTTTCCGATGCACTTAGTAGAAGAGTGCATCTCATGTGTGCTACAATTGTCAGTATGCATCAGTCAGACTTGAAGAGAAGAATTTTAGATGTTGTTGTTACATATCAGCATTACCTATAGATAAAGGAAAGCTTACAACAAGGAGATGTACAACAAAAAATGAAAGAGTATGAGATGAAAGAATATGGATTACTTTTGCATAAAAATAGAATTTATGTTCCTAGTTCTGGATAACTTAGGAATTTGGTATTAAAGGAAATGCATAATGTTCCATATGATGGACATATCCCTGTTACCATAAAGCAATTATAACAGTAATAATCCAATTATTTTGGCCGAGAATGAAAAAGGATGTTTCTTATTACATCGCCATATGTATGGATTTTCAGAGAGTGAAGGCTGAGCATAGACACCCAACAGGGTTTCTACAACCATTACCAATTCCATAGAAGAAACGAGAAGCGATAACCATTGACTTTAAAACTAAATTTCCCAGTACAACAAGGAAACACAATTCAATCATGGTAGTGGTTGATAAATTGACAAAGGCCACTGATTTTGTTCCTGTAAAAACAACTCATACAACAACCAATATTGCAAAAAATTATATGAAGGAAATTACTAGGTTGCATGGGACACATAAGACAATTGTCTTTGACAGAGAGACAAAATTTACTTCAAATTTATGGAAGGGATTATTTAAAGGATTTGGTACAAATATGAACTTTAGCAAAACATATTATCTACATTCAGATGGGTAGACAGAGAGGGTCAATCGAGTAATTGAAGACATGTTAAGAATGTAAGTGATGGATATGCCATCTAAGTCGGAAGATTACTTGCACTTGGTTGAGTTTTCCTACAATAATGGGTATCAAGATTCATTGAAGACGATCCCATTTGAATCCTTGTATGGTAGAAAATGTAGTACTCCAGTAAGCTGGGACAACCCAACAGATAGAGTGGTACCTGGGCCATAATTTCTCAAGGAGATGGAAGATCAGATGGTTAAGTAAGCAGAATATAAAGGCTTCTCAAGATAGATAGAAGGTTTATGCCGATAAGAAGAGGACAACAAGATAATTTAAGGTAGGAGAGCATGTGTTGTTGAAAGTAAATCCCAGTAAGAGATCTTTGAAGTTGGGTAGTTGTACAAACTTGGTAGTGAGATATTGTGGTCCATTTCAGATATTGGATAGAATAGGGCCAGTTGCATACATGCTTGCATTGCATGTTTCCATGAAAGTGCATAATGTATTTCATATCTCTTTGCTAAATAAATATGAACATGATCCTAAACATGTTGGTGATTGGAATCTAATTTAGGTAGAGACAGAGGGAGACTTTCAGGTCCAGCCAGTGCAAATACTGGAAAAAAAATTCAAAATGCTCCGGAATCGAGTGATAGAGTTGGTAAAAGTTCAATGGACCGACTATGGTCCTAAAGATGCTACCTGGGAGCATGAATATACCTATGGGAAGACTACCCACAACTTTTTGAATAAATTTTGAGATTTTGATCTTTCTTTTGTATATGCATTGAGGAAATTTCTGAAATAATGGGGAGGGGATGTAACACCCTGGGTTTTGAGATCCCATATTAAATAATGTATTGTTACATTGATGAGAGGCCATAGTGCCCAAACAATTATGAAAAGGCTAGTGTGACTAAGAAATGTGATTTTTTTATCATTAGTAATAATAAATACATCGATGACTGCTAGTTGAACAAGGACTAGAGTTATAGGGGGGTATGATTCCAGAGGAGAGGGGGTTGGGGGGATAAGTGATTATTTATTTTATATTACCCATTTTGTGTAAT
>JZKD02S0411749.1:302757-314961 GCA_000966675.3 Picea glauca | reverse complement strand
TGGTCACCTAACATGGTCATTCACCCGATTTGTTCAATGTTCATCCTCTCTCTTGGGGTATGCACTCCATTCATTCCTTCACTCACTCATCTTTCCTCATTTTCGTGTCTTGTCTTGGGAAAGGAAGGAAAACTATTGAAGAACAACCATGGTTGTTGGATGTAGAGATTGTTGGTGTAATCAAACCATGATTGGAGGCCTACATTTCTAATATGATTGGCATGTGTTTATCTTTTATCAGAGCTGCGAGTCCTAAGAATCCTAGCGTGGAGATTCTGGACCAGCTGCACTAGAGCCCTAGAAGGAGAGGGACTACCTGAGGGACTGCATGGAAGAGAAGGGTGGAGGTCTATTCTCTTGGGTGGTGCAGGCTGGGTAGAAGAGAGATGGGTACTTGGATTGTTGTGAGTGTTGGAGAAGCCTGTGAGAGCGTGAGTGCTGACTGTTTTGGGAATCCAAGTAACAGTCTGGAACCATCATTGTGGATTCATAGCCCTGGCTCAGGGGTGACAGTGTTGCTGAGACTTGGAACAACAATGTCCATGGTTAGGTGGTATGTCCTTGGTCTGTAGCCAGTTGGTGTATTCTTTTATAAAGGATAAGTTCTCTCTATTATGGTTTCCTTTTCTTGGGTATTTATTTCCACTGCATATCAAATTAGTATACCTGAGATTTGTACCTATAATATGCATGCTTGTTAGTTAATGATGTGCATGGTATATTGTGCATGTATTCTATGTTGTAGTATGAATATTTATCACAGAATGTATGTATTTCATGCTTCTTTATTAATTAATTATTATCAGAGTTTTGAAATCAGCCAAGAGGTGCATTCTTAGTGTGGCTTGCCCGGCCTATGGGAGGTTGGGTATGTTTAAGAGAAAAATTGTAGTGGCATTTCCCGACTTGGGTGGATGGGGACGCTACAATGGTGCTCACAACCCTTAGATATATATGTATTTGAATGGGGTGAGAGATCCCTATGTGAGATAACAGGGATATCCCCTCATCCATAAGGGTGGAGGGTAAGTGGGGAGGTATTTCACACCCCCACACACTATTATCACTGGTGGATTCAAATACTACACATAATATTGATGTACCCACATGTAGGATTGGACTATCGACATGATCACGAGATAATGCTTCCCCTATGTGAGGTCTTGGGTCCAAGGTGAGTACTTATATGGCCTTTTACTAGATTTTTGTCTTTTACTACACTACTTTACTTATGGCTTATTATATAACACATTACTAATCGATAATCTATTTTTTCGATCATAGATGTTCAAATACGAGGGTGGGAGATCCCTATTATGTGGGATTATATTGCACTAGAAGTAGAAATGAGACGAACAATATGAGTGTTTGTAATAGATTTAATCATGTCATCAATATGCAGTTTGTTGTAGTTTATAAGGTCAAAATCGGAAAATTAGAGGCAAAAGGTGAACTTTCAGAGATATTGGACTAAAAGAACTAGTTTATTTTGGAATACCCTAAAGAAAATAATAGAGAAATCATTCCCTGGGTGGATAAGAAAGAGTTATAAGTTATTTGGTGCTTATCGAGAGCTAGAACATGGATAATACCACTTTTTAATGGATTAATCACTTTTATACAAAGGTTATATTATAGCACCAAGGCCTAGGAATCAAGCGTTAACAATGGTGTGAGGCTTGATCATCTAATTATTACAAGCGAGGTGGATCTATAGTGGGTGATCAATGTCACATCATAAATTTACATGGGAGATAACAAGCATAAGGGGTGCAACAATAGTTTGAAGAGACATGCATTACAAATTGAATGGTGTCACCTAGCAAGAGCGCAGAAGGATAAACCACTATTGTTGGGTTGTGACAATGGTATTCTTATTTTTTCCAATAACCTATCCTCCCATTATTAAGTGCGCACATGTCCACCCATTCAGTGACACTTGGAGTTGATGCATCTGTCCACCCAGAACACTTGAATTTTCTAGAGTCAACATGGTGTGCCAATAGGGCACTCGTCAGAACTAGTTTGGGATTACCACATATATACAAGGGTACCACCATGAACTCCTATCAACATATGGAGCACAAGAACACTTAAAATGATCCCAATTCCAAATAAGTGCTGACATAGAACAATATGAAGCTTCCACATGCCCATGGAACCATGATGATTTCATCATGACGTCACTCAAAATTTTATGTTTGTGGCACTTTTAAAAGAATTTGTCCAAATAAAAGGTAGACACATGTCATTCTAAGGAATAAAATAAAAATATAAAAAACTCTTTGGGCTTGGGGAATATTATTCATTTCAAAGCGCCAAAGCATACACTTGGAAATTTTATAAGAAGATGGATTTCAAGAATATTTCATTAGCATTTCCTAAAAAATGTTTTGAGGTAATCTATGAGCTCTTAGATCCCTTACGGTTTACTCTTACCATTGTCTTCGAAAATTTTCAAATAACGACTATTTCAAACACTAAAAAGTCTTGGCCTTCCAAGAAATCCTCAAAGAATTATGATCCCTTAATTGATCAATATAATGAGATTTATGGCCCCATTCTTTCTTTCTCTATCATAAACCAAATCATTATCCTTGTATAGAAAAATTCTAAGAGCAACCAAGATCGCATGCACTTATGGGAGTCGAACCTAGCTCGTTTGAGCATCCCATAAACTTTCAATTATCCTGAAGTCATCCACTAGTGTGTTGCCAATTACCTGGTTCCTAAATGAAAAGTAGTATCTGTTGATAAACAACATGTTATTTTCCATTTGTCACGATAAACCTATCTAAAATGTTTTTCCTCCCAAAAGAACCTGTAGAAACCATGAAGGAACACACATCAAAAGCTTCCTATTAGACAATACCTTGGTGTTAATGGCCAAAATTGATCATTTATTTCTACATCATAAGGAGATCCCCTGGTCAAGGTCCCAATTAGACCCTTTTCTATCTGGGATGTTGATTTCGACCGGGTTTGTGGGTCCATCTACCCTTCTCTAAAGTTATCCTAAACTAAATACAAATCTAATCTAAACTAATATATATGTACAAAAATATATACATGAACTTCTATCTACTAATCTATAATGCTACTTTCTTTTATCAGCACACAAAAGGAAAATAATCACTCTCTCGTAGCATGCTTCCAAGAAATCAATCTTTACGTTGACATAAGGGATCAACTAAGACACCAATAGAGTTGCTCCTATGGAAGGAGGATTCTATAGATGTTTCCTAAATACAATGTAGATGAACTCTAATCTAAGATGCATAAAAAAAATAAAATTATATTCTATCTCAATCAGGAAATGATATAGATCTCCTCCCAATCAAGAGAAAGATAATGAAATGTGAACGAACATTGAATTTAGAATAAAATTAAAATAACATGGCCAGGGAAATAGTTCCAAAACCTGTTATTTATTAAACTAATATACACATACAATTATTTGATAAATAGTTATCATATTCCAAAACCTGTTATTTATTAAACTAATATACACATACAATTATTTGATAAATAGTTATCATATATTTGGTGTGCATATTATATCTAATACACATAGAAATTCATTTAATCCAATAGATCATGTCAAAATACTGGAACAGTCCAAATAAAATGACAAGAATAAAATCAAAACAACTATAACACTAATCTTATAGATAGTTATGCAAAGAAACGTATAAATGTTTTCTCAAATGCAATATCTTAATTCTATCTCTACTTGTATCCAATCCTGCAAGATAGCTTGTCATAAATTTGAAACAAGCATGATTTATTCTAATTCAACAATAGTGCTGAAAAATATTCAAAATGAACAACAATGCTCAATAATGGTTACAAAATAAGAAGTTGTTCTAGTGTTGATCCAATAGATGGATAATCCTCTACAAGATGAATACCCATTACAATAATGCAATCAATCTCTACTCTTGCAACAATTCTCTCCCTATTCTCTATCCCCACCATACACAAGAATTATCATAGTTTTTTATAATATTCTCCACTCAGGTCGAATCTTCCTTTAGTTAGAAAACAAATTTCTATCATGAATCAACTACAAAATTTTGTAATAGAATCAACTAGCTACCGAATTAGAACCTGCATTGAAAAGACATCATATATATAAAATTATTTATTCTTTTGAAAAATCCTTTAGAAATTATCTAATTGGTCCTTTTTTCGAGATGGGTGTTCAACTGATTTGCCAAATTCTGCACGATTTACCTTGAAATTGATCTGCAAAAATGTCTCCTGAGGATTGGCATGATCTGGGAAACTTCATGTCACTCCAAACTTGATTTCTCTGAAACAGTATGGATTCTATGAAAATCCTTTTCGGATAATGTAATCGACCCTATTTCATAAGTGTATTTCCATCCAATTTGGAAATTTTTTCTCTGATTTCCCTTAAATCACTCTATAAAATCATCTCTCGAAGATGGACACGATTTCCAATCTATCAAAACAAATTGTATAATTAAATTTGAAATGAAGAAAAAAAAAAAAAAAAAAACAATGCTTTCCCTATATTTCCTATGGGGATATGATTGAAAAGTGAACAATATGACAATGAATTGATGATAGTAAATCTTGTTGGCAAATAAAATTTCTCGCAAAACAAATTCAGAAAATCAAATTTGTTGCAAATTCGTGGCTATGACTTCTACAGAATTTTTGGGGAAGTAAATGGCCATATCTCATCAAATAACCACTTCCATATTATTCTCCATTGAGATATCTTTCTAACGATCTCTAATTTGCCTCATTTGGTGAAGTGGACCTTAAGATATCACCTTGTTAAGATTAGTCATCAAAACTAACTGAAATCTCTTCATCTCATAAAAACTTATGGGCATGTAATTATTGTTCTAATTATATATTTTATATTAAAAATAATAGAATAAATTCAAATAAAACAAAACAAAATATAACAAAAACATAGTAAGGTCATGTTAGTGATTTCAAATTTTAATGTTTTGTTTTATTTTATTATTTTTAATATATTTACAATATTTAAAATTATATTTACAAATTAATTAAATTCAATAAATTAATTAATTAAATTAAATTAAATAAACTTAAGTAACTAAGTAATAATTAACTTAATTAGCTAAAGAAAAATAATTTAATTAACTAAATTAGTAAAATTTAATTTACATATTTATATTAATTTAATTTATACAATTTATAAATACATATTTACACATTCTAATGCCCAGGTAGTAAAAATGAACAAACTTTAATTATTGATATCTTTGAAACCGTGCAATAGAATTAGGCAAAATCTTTGTCGTTAGAAAGATGGCATAAAAACAAAAGTAATGAAGATGTCAAAACAAAAATACAAGAAAAATGAAAATGTCATAAAATAAACCAAACCAAAACGTTCTGGAAGGCAAGATTAACAAAATTCATATGGAGGGACCCATAATAATTTTTAAAAATTATGAGGCATGTTTTGGCCACAACACCTGGTCTGACAAAGAAAAATTATTCACGAGTATTTTATCCCCAAATTCGCAATTACCAATACTACATTCCTCAATGATATTTTTTAAGAAACCATTCAACATTCCCTAGCCAATATTTGTCAAGTATTGGGTTGGGACCATGATAGAGTAATGGATGATCCCTTTTTGTTTTTATCCCTCTTGTTTTCACCCGATTCCATGGCTCCCGCCAAATTTTGTTTTTGCAAGTTCTTAAAACAATCCATCCAAGTTCAATTACAGAACTTTCCCAACACCCTATCTTTCAGATACCAGTCCTACCTAGTGTATCTAATCCTCTCTTAGTATCACTCCTACTTTAAGATCTAGGGAACATAAATTACTGGTGTATATGGAAACCTAAAACACATATTTTAATGGCCACATAGTGTGAAAATGAAAGAGTAGAATAGAGGTTTTATCTATTATGTAGATCATTGCGTAAATGTTGTGTATACTCTCACACATGGTTCCCTTTTCCCAAGAGCATTTCCATAAATGAGGAACTTCCTACAATTAAACAAAGAAAACATGACATGATATTGGTACCGTGCACAATACCATACCATCATTAAAATATATGGTTTTTAGTGGGAGCCATCAAAATTCCATCCTTCCTAACCCCTAAGCTAATGTATTTGGAATATATCAGGAAGAGGTTAGCAACTAACCATTTCCTATTTTCTCAGCACAGAAGTTGATCAAGAAGAGGAGGAAGAAGAGGAAGACATCCTAGCAAAGTTCCTAGATAAAGGGAAGAGTGTAATATAGATAAATCATGGGGAAAAGGAACCTGAAGGGACACCTCTTACCATTGATTATTGTCCTTCTGATCTACTATCAGCAGGGTCACTCAAGAAAGAAACCATCAGTAGTGGAGCAACAGGGAAACCATACACTTCATTTTCTCATTGTTTAGATATAAAGACACATAAAAAGAAAGAACAAATATCTTTGTATCTTGATATAGTGGGAGGAGGATAAGACCCAAAGATCAAACCATTGATAGTATTATATCATCAAGAGGGTACTTTCAATCTGGATTTGTTAGAAGACAAAATACCAAATCCACTTTCCCTAGTAGACTAGAAAGTAACTTAGGTCAAGGTTAAAATAGGTGGTATTCAATATCCTAACCTAATTTATTTTCATGAGGAAGAAAGTGAGATTTTGTTTCAAAGAGTGTTGCAGTCCTCTGCCAGTGATAGGAAGATGAAGGAAGTTGTAATCAAAATTCACAACTAGATGATGAAAGAAAAAATAGCCACTAAGACTAACCAAACTAAGGTGTCAGAGATATAAAGAAAGATAATATCCCTAGGTATATATCCTAAATATCCCACTTTTGTAGGAGATCTAATGAAGAAAAAGGATACTGACATCAAAGTACTGAAAAAGAGGTTAAATATGCCTAAATCGAAACATGTATAAACACCAGAGATGCATGTAAATGTTGAGCATCAACATCCAACAGGTCGTTTACAGCCTCTGCCTATACCAGAATGGAAATGCGAAACTATTTCAATGGAATTCATTATAGGTTTGCCTAAGACTCAAAGACAAAACAATTCAATTATGGTAGCGATTGATAAGCGAAGTAAGTTTTCACATTTTATACCTGTGAAATCTACTTACAAAGTGATTAATATCGCTAAGTTTTTTATGAAAGAAATATTTAGACTGCATGGGATTCCTAAGATGGTGATTTCAGATAGAGATGTTAAATTTACATCAAATTTTTGGAAGAAATTGTTTGCAGGTTTGGGTACTAATCTAAATTTCAGCATAGGTTACCATCCATAGACGGATGGGAAAACAGAACGTACAAATCAAATCATAGAAGATATGTTACGAATGTATGTAAGAACAAAACAAACTAAGTGGGAAGAGTATCTACACTTATTTGAATTTGCATACAATAATGGGTATCAAGCATCAGCTAAGACGAGTCCCTTCAAAGTTTTATATGGAAGCCAATGTACAACCCCGATCAGTTGGGATAATTTGGTTGACAGGATTATGGTTGGGCCAAAATTGCTCCAATAAATGGAAAATGTGGTCAAAAGGGTACAACAAAATTTGAAAGAGGCACAAGATTGACAAAAAATATATGAAGATATGAAACGGAGACATCAGGAATTCAAAATTGGAGAGTATTTATATCTCAAATTCAAATCAAGGAGGAGATCCCTAAAACTAGGAAGTTGTTACAAGTTGGCGTTGAGATTTTGTGGTCCATTCAAAGTCTTAACTCAAATCAAACCGATGGCGTACCAGCTAGCACTCCCTACAAATTTTAAAGTTCATAATGTTTTTCATGTTTCATTATTAAAAATATATATTCATGATCATGCTCACATCATTCATTGGAACATGTTGTAGATGGAACCAGAAGGAGAGTTCGAAGAGGAACCTCTATGTATTCTAGATAGGAAATAAATAGTACTTCGGAATAGAGCCATCGCCTAGGTAAAAGTGCAATGGAAGCACTTTATTCCTGAGGAGGCTACTTGGGATTTGGAAGAAGAAATACTAAAATATTATCCAAATATATTCCAAGAGATGGTTTGAACACTCAAGACAATGTTTTAATTAAGGGGGAGAGGATGTGACATCCTCAAATATTCAAAACAATTTATTTTAAATTTGTTGTTCTAAAAATAAATTTCCATTTATGGAAATTCAAATGTTACTTTGTGGAAGTATGTAATTATTATTTTTATGGTTGTTGGACAAAATTTTGACTTGCCAACTATCCTCTTTTGATGGAAATATTTATGAGAAATATATTTTAATAAATTAAATGATGGAAAACATATGGAACAACAAGGTTAAAAATAGTTGACTATGACTCCATGAGTGGGGAACATGTTTGAGTTAACTCATAGATGATTTTTACAAGTTTCATGTAATGACCCCTTCGTTACGACAACCAAGTGATGTACAACAGGTCAATTGTTTTTTGCATTAGGAAATAAATATCACAATTAATAACAACATCATTGGCACATCATTTGGCATATTAATGAAACAATATTGAAACATTAACAAACCCGCACGACATAAGATGGAATAATATTGAAGTGAATAATGATACATATATCAATGCATTAATAGTACAAATATGAACATTCCACGCATATGATAAGGACGATCCTCATATATCTCTAAGGAAACATAAGATAATATAATGAATCATAAAGATCCTAAAGATAAATTAAATAAAAACATAATATACTACCCTCCCAACCTACCCTGCAAGGTTAGGACCCCCAGGACACATAATCAACGCTCAAGCCCAGTCTCCAATTTATTTTAACCATTTAAGGTCTCAAGGATGGCGACTGTTCTAAGGAACAAGGAGGTGTCTACATCACCCCCCTAATCAAACACAGATCATAACTCTAGAATATAATTTCACCCATACATCAACATAATTCATCAAGTGAAGGGACTAATATAGTCTACTCAATCCATCCTTCAAGTAATGATTAAGTGAAATTGGTATAAGACAGTGCTACATAAGAATTAATAATTGTAAGTGTAATTACAATCAATGAGTCTATGCAGAATTCAGATCTAAGGAAGCCATAAGAAGATCAATCATCATCGTTAACGTAAGGACATCAAGTTATCTTACATATCCAACTAAAAACTATAAGGTGATCAACCATTCCTAACAATACAATAAATTAACATGCTACCCTTCGTCATGTACCCATTTTAAAAACTCATAAAATCAGCATAACACAGTAAATAAAAATTCGAAGGCTCACATATCCATTAAAGGAATTAAGGAAGACCATAATGTATTCATCCATAAAAGAGTGAATTAATATTCTCAAATTCATTAAAGGAGTTAATAAATAACCAATATAACGTAACAATTAATAGATAATAGAAGTTAAGTTACATTTCTGAGTTAAGAATCCAAAGAAAGAGTTCTGGAATTTACTCTAACCCCTGAACCAGTGCAAAGCGTTTTAGCTTTCATTATAGACCTTAATATGGTCCTCAAACCTGACCTTAATCTGGTCCTCCATCTGGACCATCATCTGGACCTTCATCCGGTCATCCATTTGACACTTCAATTCTGAACAATTTAAATTAAAATATTTTTGTGCAGGAAAAACAATTTTTAATAATTGTACAGCTTAGAGGAAGGGACAATAAATGGTTGTAGGTTCAGTCAAGAAGGGGCAGCGACAAGTAAGAGGTGAGTGATTGTGTAGAAATCCATCCAGTAAACAAATTAGACTCACCCTTCTACTCTACGATGTTATCCCTGTTTTTAAGGCCGGAGATCATTACAACAATTAACTGGAAATAAAAGGGGCAAGCAGACGCAGACAATTTAATGACATCGTAATTGCAAGAGAGATGTTTTTCATATGGAACTTATTACGACACCTGATCCAAACCTTGATCCATCCCTCAGTCTGACCCTTCATTCGTCCCTCCATCCGACCTTCCATCTAAACCTCGAAACAAAACTAAATTTCTAGAAAATTTGAATTTAATTTTACAAGTAGTGAATAGAATTCAAGAGTGATTGAGCCTGAAGGAAGGGACAGTAAATAACCAGAGAAGTTGTTAAGAACCAAATATAGAATACAAAAGCACCACAACATATATACAAGAACAATATGCAAAATCTCATCTATTACTATAAAACCCTTGAGGTAGGGCAACATCGTACAATAGATCCTATTATTGAAGGGATCCTCTCCTGTTCGCTTGCCTCTTCGAGGGGGCATCCTCCTATTGAGCTACTGCTCCAAATACAATAATTCTCTTCATATCCTATTACGTTGCTTGAACCCCTTTATATAGTGCTACCATCACCTAATAACATTCTAGAGGAGGAATCTTCTAGAAGTAAAACCTTCTAAGAAGTCTTCCTATATTTATTATATCTAACTACCCCTTTATTATATATAACTACCATAGTGGGCCTTATTGAATAGTATAGTGGACCTAGTCCACCTTACATTGAATGGCCTCCACTATTATCACTATGGGCCCTCTACCCCCCCAACCCACTACCTCTCTAGCTACCTTACATTCCATCCCCCTTATGAAAGAATTGTCCTCAATGCTTGATGTACAACCATATACCAGGATCCCATGGATATGTGTGGACCAGAGTGTTGAAGTAGACTAGAGAATCAGGTTCCCATGGATAAGTGTGGACCATAGTGTTGAAGTAGAATAGAGAACCAGGGTCCCATTGAGAAATGGAAGACACCATGTTGAAGTAGTCCAACCACTATTGTAAATCAGGGTCCCATGTCCAATTGCTCATGTGAGCTCCATGCAGAAGATATCGGCATGCAATAACCAACTGAAAATGATGCTCCCAATACTAACACTTATCATGTGGATCCAAATAAGAATATCCATCCACATAGTGGGAAATGGTCAAAGATGAATATGAAAGGAATAATTCATAGTGGACACAAATAATTATAACTAGCTCCTGATGTGTCACATTGATGTGCTCTACAGAAGGTGGAGTAGAGTCATCAAATAAAAGATGGAAGTGGTTGTCATCCCAGAAATGAAAAATATCCATATACCAATCATCGCAATCGGCTTCAAAATCATACCAATAATATATTTCTTTATTATATTAATCTCGGAGGTCTTCCATAAAAAATCTCCCCTGCATTCTATCCAATGAATCTTGAATAGTATGAAAACTATCATTGAAGCCATCTACAAAGCCATCCAGTCTATCATTCAACTGGGATTTGAATGCTTCAGTAATCTATAGAATTTATTTGAGGGTTTGAGAGGAAATAGCCATCTGAGAACCCTATGAACTCTTCAGTCCCGCAACCATCATGAAAAAACCCCCAAAATAGAATAATAAGTTACGATATAAAATCACGGCTTTTTCTAGAAAAACTCTAAAAAAATGCAGAATTTAAAATGCTCATAACTTCACTTCCCGGACTCCGTTTCAACTGATTTTGTTTTTGAAATTGGCTGAAATTGTGAGAGGAACTAATCTCTGTAATTTGTTTTGACAAATTCGGCCTCCATATACTACATAAATAAATAAATAAATCACGTCGTCGTCTGTAGAAAAAACCCTGAAAATTTGCAGATTTTAAAACTTCAATATCTTGAGTTCCGGGACTCTGTTTCAGACGATTTTGTTTTTTCAACTTGGGTGTTTTTCTGAGAGGATCTTGGATCTACAACCTTTTTCTGCAAATTTTTCACATAAATATACAAAAAATCTATGGAATGTCGCGGCCCTCATTTTTTTCTTCTTCGAAAAAAAAATATGCAAAAATAAAAAATATTTGTCCACAATGTCTACCAAGGTAAGTGCTCTGATACCACTTGTTAAGAACCAAATACTAAATACAAAAGCACCACAACATATATACAATAAAAATATGCAAAATCTCATCTATTACTATCAAATCCTTGAGGTAGGGCAACACCGTACAATAGATCCTATTATGGAAGGGATCCTCTCCTGTTCACTTTCCTCTTTGAGGGGGCATCATCCTATTGAGCTACCACTCCAAATACAATAATTATCTTCATATCCTATTACATTCCTTGAAACCCTTTATATAGTACTACCATCACCTAAGAATATTCTAGAGGAGGAATCTTCTAGAAGTAGAACCTTCTAAGAAGTCCTCCTACATTTATTATATCTAACTACCGCTTTATTATATCT
>JZKD02S0411749.1:257646-281784 GCA_000966675.3 Picea glauca | reverse complement strand
GGTGTCAACCTTGTAGGTTGAGGTGTTTTAGAAGAAGGAGCATTGTTCTCTCTATAGATGTTAGGATTGGTCCTTCTAGTATCCATAGCCATATTTTTACTTTCAACATTTATTGTCACCTTAAATGCATTCTCCAATGATTTGGGTTCCCAAAGGAGAACCTCATGTTGAATGTTATCCTTTAAATTTCCTATGAATACATCAATCAAGTGCTCATCTGGAATATCTTTTACCTTTAAATTTAATCTTTGCAAGTTCTCAATGTGCTCGGTAACTGAACCCTTTTACTTGAGATTTATCAATTCGTTAAAGAAGGTAATGCTCCTTGTATACTCATAGTTTGCTATCATTTCTTCCGTGAAAATTGTCCAGGTGACAAGTGATTTGCTAGAAAAAATCCATCGATACCATACAAATTGATTGGGTTCTAAATATAAAGAAGCATTTTGTACCTTGATCTATCTACTAAATATCCTACAAGCCATTCCTTCTGAAGCATTGTAGAAAAAAAGTTATAGTGAAAATTTCAATGTGTCTCAGATGTAGCAGCAAAACCCCAAGACCTTGAGCTATGATACCATATGTTAAGAAACAAGCATCAATATAGCATAGAAAAACCTCAGAATAAGTACTCAACGCCTTGAAAGAGAGATAACTTCAGATAATAAGCCTCTTTGAGGGGGAAACCTCCTTTTACCCCACATAAATGTTCAAGTACAAGATGATTCCAAATGAAAATGTCTCCTTGGTATATATAGGATACTAGGAGGTATAATTACAACTAATGGAATAAATCTGACATAAATAAAATAACATTACTAATGTAATATGCCCCAATTAAGGGGTAATGAGCCAATATTAGGGCTTAACACGAGAACTTTATTATACATATTAAAACTTAATAAAATTTCAATCTCAGAATAATATTACCTTAATTGAAGGAGAATAACTTGAATTTTTTGTCTCATGCTTGTGATCCATCCATCTCCCCATTTTCTAATCATTGATATCTCACCGGTACCTCCTAGACAACGCTAGGGGTACTCTTCTCCCCCCTAAGCCTCCCGAGCCGCAAAGGGGCCACACACACAAACAAGAGAATAAGATAGTTCCCAGCTCACCTTGCAAGGTCGAGCTACAACTCTCTATCCGAGTAAGGTATCCTAACTTCCACAAGAAAAATCAGTCAAGAAAAATCTGGGAGCATAACCTTACGCACACCAGTCGTGATACATTTCCCTCCTCTTCCATTTATTTTTTAGATTTCTTCTTAGTGAACTTTCTATTTTCACATTAAATTAGTTTCATTAAAAATTAATTAGGAAATATCCTCCCCCATACACTTGTCACCCAATCGCTTAGTTGCACCAGAAATTCACGTAATTAATTACATTAAATTTTGAATTTCCCTCACCCACCTAAAAGAGTTCCTAAAAATGCTCCTTGATGTCCCTTTATTGCCTTAATTTCATTTAATGACTGACACCTTTCTTAAATCTTAGTTGAGTTTTATTTAGGAAATTTCTTTAAACTAGATTCCATTCTGTGTTTCCCTTTCCTTTTTGCATTCAATTTCCCCTCTTTGTCTAAGTTCGAATTTAGCAAGTTTTGCACATAAACAACAATTATTTTTTTTAGATATTAAATTCTAAATTTGATTTTTCTTTATCCCCCCTTTATTAAACTCTTAATTAAATTGTTGTCCTCATAACATAGGCTTTAATTTCAACTACGATTAACAAATTTTAAAGGCAAAAGTATAATTAATAAACTTTACTTATAAATAATTATTTTAAGGCTGACCATGTCAAGGTAAGATATTGTTTTCTAGGAACCAAGGTTCATTGACTCTCCTATGTTTAAAATCTTGACGTTCCCTTCAATACGCACTATGTGATCCAAGGGTGCCACTCACCCTTTTTCATGTTTCATTTATGCGACATTCCCTTCCAGACACACTACGTTCTCCGAGGGTGCCACTTGTCTTTTTAACGATTTTAGTAGATGTCTAACCCTTGGAGTCAAAACTTCGTCAAGCGACCTTGTGGGAGACTAAGGGCCTCTAAGGAATAAGGACCCTACCTTATTGTGCGCCCCTTAGAATCATCATGAGCGACTATCTTAGACTTCCCTAAAAACATTATGGATCTCTCAAACTAGGTAATTGTTAACCTACAGTTCAAGCCACAGCGGGAGTGCTAGTAGGTTGTGGCAAGGATGTTGCCACACTTGTTCCTCAATATCTTTGGTTGTTCTGCATGGCCCTTTTACTCCTAATGTGATTCTGATTATCAAGAAATTGCCAGCCTGCATCCATCAATGAATCATGTCAACGATCCATAAAGGACATCATAATATACCTAGTCATATGTCACATATGCAATAACAGAAATAGCCAAATCATATACAGTCCACTCCCTGATTCGATCCAAAAAGCAAGGAGGCCCATCTATGCCATCATCATCCTGAATCTATCAAGAGTCATGCACACTCAGAAGAAACCAGACAATAACACCTTTCTATACATAAATAACATAAAATAACATCATAATCCACAATCTCATCATCAGAATCCATAAGTGAAGCAGACAATCATATAATGAACCAAATCACTTGCATGCAAATGTCCTCAAATAATAAGTCACACCATTTCGATGGCCATGTTTAGTTTAGTTAGGATCGTCTTCCACCATAGAAGAGCGCTCCCCTTTAGTTGAAGACCTCCTTGTGGACCTTCTTGTTGGAGGTCATAACCACGAAGTGAAAATCACATTGCCTTGTTCTCCAACCATGCCTCGACGGATGAGCCATCTGTGGCACTTGTGAATTTGGGGAATTAATATTCTAAAGTTCCTCATGAATTCTACTAGTACTAAATGGGGCACATTGTGGAACTTCAGGGGTACAACAACCCTGGCCTTATCTCGGTACAAACTATTAGTCAAGGCCTCTGAGATTTCCCTGGAAGGACCTTGTCAAACCCAGGGAATCCCACACGGAAATCCACTCATGCACAAGAATTGTTATTCTCCTTGGGGGTTGGACCCCTTTGGCATGGGTGCTACTTAAGGCGTCGCGCCTCCTCCCCTATCACCACGTCGTGAACCTTTGCAAGGTCCTTTAACAATTATTAACTCATGGTTAGGTTAAAATTTTAATTAGCGCTAAGTTATTAATCAGGTGTATAATTCAGTGGAAGGCATGACTATCAACAGTCGCAGGGTTGAACCCACTTTGATACCATATGTAACGACCCCACCTTTATGACAACCAAGCAATGTACAATAGGTCAATTGTTTTTTTCATTAGGAGATAACCATAACAATTAATAACAACATCATTGGCACATCATATGACTTATTAATAAAACAATATTAACACATTAACAAACACATACGACATAATTTGGCATAACATTGCAATTAATAACGATACATATATCAATGCATTAATAGTACAAATATTAAAATTCCACACAACTCATAAGGACCATCCTCAGATATCTCTAAGGAAACATAATATAACATAATGAATCATAAATACCATAAAGATAAGTGCAAGAAACACATAATATACTACCCTCCTAACCTACCTTGCAAGGTTAGGATCTCTACAACACATAAGAAATGCTCAATCCCAGGTTCCAGTTGATTTTTACCATTTAAGGTATCAAGGCTGGCGATTGTTTTGAGGAACAATGAGGTGTCTACATCCCCCCCTAATCAAACACATATCATAACTCTAAGCTATAATTTCAGTCATACATCAACATAATTCATCAAGTGGAGGGACTAATATAGTCTACTCAATCCATCCTTCAAGTAATGATTAATTGAAATTCATATAAGGCAGTGCTACATAAGAATTAATAATCATAAGTGTAATTACAATCAATGAGTCTATGAAAAATTCAAATCTAAGGAATCCATAAGAAGATCAATCATCACCCATCACGTAAGGACATCAAGTTATATTACATATCCAACTAAGAACTATAAGGATATCAACCATGCTTAGAAATACAATAAATTAACATGCCACCCTTCATCATGTACCCATTTTAAAAACTCATAAAATCAGCATAACACAGTAAATCAAAATTCGAAGGCTCACATATCCATTAAAGGAATTAAGGAAGACCATAACATATTCATGCATAAAAGAGTGCATCACTATTCTAAAATTCATTAAAGGAGTTAAGAAATAACCAATCTCATGTAACAATTAATAGATAATATAAGTTAAGCTACATTTCCGAGTTAAGAATCCAAAGGAAGAGTTCTGGAATTTATTCCAACCCTCGAATCTGTGAAAAACGATTTAACTTTCAATACAAACCTTATACGGTCCTCAAACCAAACCTTAATCTAGTCCTCCATCCATACCTTCATCTAATCCTCCATGTGGACCTTCATTCGATCCTCCATCTGACACTTAAATTATGAACAATTTAAATTAAAATATTTTTTTGTAGTAAAAATGATTCTTAATAATTTTACAGCTTAGAGGAAGGGAAAATAAATGGTTGCAGGGTCTGTCTATGTAATAGCCCCGACCATTACGACACAAACGATGTACAACTGGTAATATTTTTTTTCTTTTTAATCATTTGGATAATAAGGTCAATAATAAAAATTCATTGCAACCCAACTCAATGACATCCTACTACACAATGACACAAGGTACCAATGTCACTCGCTACTCATCACTGAAATAATTAACAATGAAATCCATGCATCAATAATGTTAGTGACACATAAACATAAAGGTGTAGTAGATAGCACAACAAGATTGGAGTAGTTTAAGGCAACACTCATTAGATAAGAATATAAAATGACTAATCAACACTCCACACTTCAATCATCATTGGGTGCAAGAGGTCTAATAAATGCACGACATATGTCATAATAAAATCAATGCTCGCATCTGTTCTTTTATTTAATTGGTCATCCATAAAAAAAAAATTGTTATGCGCTATAAGACTAAAGCCTAAGATCATCATTATTACAATTTCAAACGCGCGAGAATTCTAGCAATCTAAACTATCATTTATGACATGAATCAAGATGCGCAAGAAGTCTGGGATATACCCATCGTACCTTACATAACATCCATCGTGCCAGGAGTCCAAAAATTCTATACTATCATACCTTATATGGAATTCATGAGCAAAATCATTCTAACATCAATCATTAATAAATTAAATGGCACAACAAGTGGTTAATCCATCTTATGAAAACAAGGGAGAAGGAGCAAGGTAATCGATTGTCACTATTGTTGCATAAGGAAATATAAGGTCTAACAGTCGATGACCACATCATAATTTCATTCAAGCAAGTAGTCTTATGTCCATAAACATATATTACATATAATTTAGCATGCTCAAGGAGTCTAAATACATCAGATAGTCCTACATCACACTAAGGAATTAGGCACTAGTACTCTAACCTACAATCCTCGTTTACATCAATGACTCAATACGCAAGAGTTATCAAGCCACTTACTTAACCATGCGTAACATTAATCAGTGCATGCAAGTGTGCAATCGAGTTATTAACTAAACATTCATCAACCCTGCAAATCCTAGCTCGTTTTAAAGTGAAAGGGAACTCATCTTTACTCTATAATGCACAAGATATTATAATTGCTTAATCAATTCTATAACAACAATATTTTAATGGCGCACCGAATCTCATACCAATCTTCAACATATTCCAGCCGCAAGATAAGTAAGGGAAAATGGACGCTTCAAGGTATATAATGGTCAAGAGTGCAATACGTTAATAACATCATGCGACATAACTATACATGTCCATCCTAACCCAACAAACCACTTAAACTACTTATCTACTTGAGATGGTTACTTATAAAGTTTCTGATTGGGGCTTGACATTGTCTAAAGGCTTACTAAAATTCCACTCTCTAGTTCCACAAGGTAACTCAACCTATAAAAGTGTGTTTCCAAAGATACGTGTGATGTCTTCAAGATATTATAACCTTTTTAAATGCCCAATCCCATCAAACATCCATAGCTGGAATGTGTATTTCAAGGATAGGTCCTTTAAAATTATAAAAACATGAGCGTTATTATCTAGGAAGTAAAAAAAACGTCTCTAGCAACAATGATAAGTAATTGGATACTTCTAAAATAAAAAAGGATTTCCTAACAGTTTCTTACAACCCCTCTCATCATTCTCAAGATCCAATTGTGACCCTCCAAATTATAAAATCCTTTCCTTCTTTAAAATAGAGGACCAATAGTGATATTTATTGCATGGAAATTTCAACCTAGAGCCCACTAGGAGCATCTTCGGCATTGTGATAAGTGTTTTTTTTTTTTTTTAAAGGTGGTTCAATTTAGGAAAAATGGGGATCCAAATGATCTATTAAATATGGATCATTCAAATTTTACCATAGATCAGAGACAAGTTTTAAAGAGGCATCCTGAAATATAAGCTAAGCTCACAAGAAATTCTCTAGGGAGGGTTCACTATCCTTGCTGCAGAAAACAAAATTTTTGGAGAGAAGCATTCACCTAGGAATCCACGAAGATATGCACATTTGAGCTACCCTGATTTTGTTTGAGGTCGAGTGAGGAGAGAGCACACCACGTAGACAAAGACTATCTAGGAAGGGCAAGGGTTCCCTGAGAAAATCAAATTCTACACAGAAACAAAAAAAAAAAAAAACAAAAAAAAAACAAAAAAAAAAAAAGAGCAAAGGGAGAGGCACGTGAGCCATCCAAACCGTCCTGAGGATGAGCAAGATGTGGGCACCCCTGGTAGTCTGAAATTTTGACAATGATGGATCAAGTTGTGGGCTCCTTGGCATATTAAATCTCCACCAACAAGGGATCAAGTGGGGGAGAAAGGTATTTCCAAATGCAGAGAAGAGGTGTGATCATTATAGGAAAGTCTTGTAGAAAAAAAATGCATAGATACACATAATCGACGCTAATCTTGGGATGTTAGTGGCTAAATGGCTGGGAGAAAATGGTATACATTACACAACGCTTCGCTAGAATAAATGAAATTGTGCATTATTAAAAAAAAACACATACCAGATGTGCTCATAAACAAGTGACCAAAGGACATAAAATCACAACCTAGAACCGGGACATTGTAGTTTTAACTCCCAACATAGATAATCCAAGGGAAAAAAATGCAGAGGGAAACCATGAAAATCCAGGGGTTATCTCATCCCAATTCACAGAGGAGAAAAAATAAAATGAAGAGGATTAACGCTAATGTTTGAAGTAAAAAGTGGAGTCTATTGATGCCCCTTCGCTGAGAAAAACGTAGGTACTCTCCTAAAAAGCATCGCTGAGGGTAAGACTGTAATTTCTGAATTTAAGTGGATAAACAAGCAGAGAATAAATCCGAGAGATGAACGCCAGGAGGGAGCTCAAGTTGGGTAGAATTTTATTTATGTAGTAGTGGAGGAATTTCGTTCGATTTAAAAAAAAAAAAACAAAGACGTGAGGTCAAGATTTCACTCTAGGTGAATGATAAAAATCAGAGAAGCACAAGATCATAACGCTAGGAGATTTTTGGCCCAGAACATAGAGTTAAAATTCATCAAGAAAGTAGAGGTAACCAAATAAAAAAAATGAAGAGGAAACAATCCAAGCGTAAGCCTACAAACAGTAGATAGAAATAGCACAATAAGAAATTCTTTAAAGTTTTTTAGAGTTTAAAGGAAAAATCAGTCTCAACAAGTTTCTTCTATACTACACCCATCTAGGGAATTGCATAAAATCGACAATAGATATTATAATACAACTAAGGAAAACATAAATAAAATTGATATACATGACCATCCTTATGACAATCAAAATTCTAAAGAAAATATCGTCACCGATGAACTGGGTCTGGAGATGTTCCTCGTCAATTGGCGATCTGGAGGTCCTCCCGCATGCTAACCGTGAAGACCTCACCGGTACCTCCTAGCCAATGATAGGGGTACTCTTCTTCCCTCATAGCCCCTTGAGTTGTAAAGGGGCCATGGACACAACCAAAGAAAATCTAGCTCCATGCTCGCCTCGCAAGGTTGAGCTACTACTCCTATCCAAGTTGGGTATCTCAACTCCCACAAGAAAAATCAATCAAGTAAAAATCTTGTAGCATAACCTTATGCTACCCAAAGAGTGGTACTTTTCCCTTCTCTACCATTTATTTTACATATTTCCTCTTACTGACCTTTCCAATTACACACTAAATTAGTTTATTAAAAATTAATTAGGAAATATTATCCCCCATACACTTGTCACCCCCTTAGTTACACAAGAAACTCATTTAATTTATTTAATTAAATTGACAATTTCCCTCACCCACCTAAACGAATTCCTAAAAAGGCTCCTCGATGTCCCTTTATTCCCTCACATTCCCTTAATGACTGATGCATTTCTTAAAGATCAGTTGAGTTTGAAATTGGAAAGTTCTTTAGACTAGATTCCCTTCTATGTTCCACAATCCTTTTGGATTTGATTTCCCTTTTTTGTCTAATTTCGGAATTAGCACGTTTGTCACATAGACAACAATTAATTTTTTGGATAATTTAATTCTCCTTCAAATTCTAAAATTTGATTTTTCTCTATCCCCCATTTATTAATGGATTAATTAATTTTTAGACCTCATACTCTATTTAGACCTAGGCTTTAATTTCACTAGGCTTAGCATTTTTTTAAAGGTAAATTTTATAATTAATAAACTTTACCCATACAACATTTATTTTAAGGCTGACCATGTCCAAAGAAGATATTGTTTTGTAGGCACCTAGGTTCATTGACTCGCCTATTTTTAAACATCATGACGTGCCCTTCAAGATGCACTACATGCTCCAATGGTGCCACTCTCCTCTATTCATGTTCCAATTATGTGATGTACCCTTGAAGATGCACTATGTGCTCCAAGGGTGTCACTCACCTTTATTCATGTTCCAATTATGCGATGTGCCCTTCAAGACGCACTACGTGCTAGAAGGGTGCCACTCGCCTTTTGACTTATTTTGGTAGATGTCGAACCCTTGGAGTCAATAGTCTATTAGGTTACCTTATGGGAGACTAAGGGCCTCTAAGGAATAAGGACCCTTCCTTTTTGCACGCCCCTTAGAATCTTTGTGAGAGACTGTCTCAGTTTGCCCTAATGACATCGTGTATCTCTCGAACTAGGTAAACGTTAACCTATAGTTTGAGCCATGGTGGGAGTGCTAGTAGGATGTGGCATGGATGTTGCCATGTCTCTCCCTCAATATATTTGGTATTTGTGCATGGCTTCTTTACTCCAAATGTGAGTATTATTAGCAAGTTATCATTAGCATGCATCCATCAATGAAACATGTCAACGATCCATAAAACATCATCATAATATACCAACCATATGTCACATATGCAATAACAGAAATACTCAAACCATAAAAAATCCTCTCCCTGACTGGATCTGGAGTCCAAGTAGGTCCATTGATTCCATCGACATCCTTAATCATCAAGAGTCCTACACACTCAAGAGAAACTAGTCAATGGCACCTATCGACACATATATAATCAAATAACATATCATCATATACCAACATCATCCTAATCCATAAGAGAAACAATCAATCATATAATGAACCTGATCACTCGCACGCAAGTGTCCTCAAAGATTAATTCAAAGTAGGTGTGCACAAGAGAAGGATGTTACCTACACCCCCTCTTGTTTTAAACTTCGTCCCGAAGTTTCATAGTATACAAGTGCAGAAATAAAGTATCTAACAATATCTAAATGCCTATCTATAAAAAATAAGTATAAATTGTTGACGCATGTCATATGCGTCCTCCCAGGTAGCTGAGTGTGGACTATAGTTGTCCCATTGAACCTTGACCTGATGGACAGTTCTATGTCGTAGCTGTCGAATGCAATGGTCAAGAAAGCAAATTGGCTCCGCTGTGAGCACACCCTCACCCAACATCCTCCAGGAACTCAACTCAATCAAATGCATAGGATCACTGACATAATGTCGCAACCGATACAATAAAAGCATCGTGCATACTCCTCAGGGATCAGGCACGGCTAGTCAATGGGCCAAATTCATAAATGATCAATGTTATGTGCATCGACATAATTCTTATGTCGATATTGCGCTTCTCCCATCCCTTTTTATTAGTGTTTGTAATTGTTCTTCTATTTCTTGGATCGCTTCTGGTCCCACTAGGATCCTACCCTCAAGTATATCCCAACTCAGATGCATCCAACATGGTCAACCATAGAGAAAATCAACGATGTCATCTTAATGGTACCTTGATGGTTGTTTTTGGACACAAAATCAACAAGTGGCAAGAATTATTCCTAACGCTTTTGTTGGTCCAACACATCCATACATAACATAACCTTCCAAAATTTGGTTCGTTCCTTCAGTTAGCCTGTCTATATCAAGGTGACATGCTACACTAAAGTTCATTGGGGTTCCCAAGGCATCTTGGGAACTAGTCCAAATCCTCTTGCAATCATCAATTCCCCTATCTAATATGATCCTCTTAAGAACAAAAGGAAATATCACTATCTCATTGATAAATACCTTAGCTATGTATGGCGCCTGATACATTGTATGCACAGGGATAATATGTTCACTCTACGTCATAGTGTAAACTACCAAAAAAATCAAGTCGTGCCTCCTTGCCGTCAATGACAATCCAACAATGAAGTCTATCGAATGACCTCCCATTTCAATTATGGAACAATGAGTGGATGTATTAATCCTACCAAATGTCTATGGTTAACCTTCATTGGCTAACATGCTAGACATATTGCAATGTAGTTGACAATTTCCGCCTTCATTCCTTTCTAGAAGAATAAGGGCTTAAAATTTGTCCTCTTCTTCATGACTCCTAGATGAGCCATGTACATTTCTCTATGAGCTTCATAAGATCAAAAATTCCCAAATTTTCATTGGGCGGTAAGTAAATCCGGTTACTATATCTCAATGATTCATCATTGTCCACATTATCCCTCAATTTGGTACCAGCATGGTGTCATACCCAAAAAATTCCTTACCCTCTTTATACCAGTCAACGTTACGTTATAGTTAGAATATTTTTCGTGTAGATTCATTTGAAGAGGTATCACTGAAAATATGTGTGGTCTCCATCTCAACGCGTCTACCACTCTGTTCATTATTCCTTTTAAGTAGGAGATCTCAAAATCGTAATCGATAAGCAGTTCTCACCAATGACTTTGCTGCGTGTTCAAGTTATTTTGCATAAAAAGGTGTTGTAAACCAAGGTGGTATGTTTTTTTAGTTCAAATTTCTATCGAATCATGTAGTGTCTCCATAATGTAATGAAATAAACGATGGCTAACAACTCCAAATCATGTGTCGCGTAGTTCTCTTCATGCCTTCTTTACCTATTACATCAAGACTCTACCTAAGCCTTCCTTGGATGTGTCAGTGCATACGAATAATTCCTTGTCCACACCAGGGACATTTAGTATTGTCGTTGTCATCAATAGCTCCATGTGCCTTCAAAATTCTTCCAAGCATTTCTCAGTCCACATAAAATTCTTTTTCTTCTTCTACAATTCCGTAATCGGATTTTCTATATTCGAAGAACCCTCAATGAACAATCTATAATATCCCGCTAACCCATGAAGCTACGTACTTCTGGGATGTTCATTGATGCATGTCATTCCATGATAGCCTCTACCCTCACTGGATCCACAACGATACCATTTTCGGAGATGACATGCCCTAAGTAATGAATCTTCGATTGATAAAAAGAGCATTTCAAAAGTTTCCCAACAATTTGTTCTCTCATAGATATTGTAGTACCGAGCCGAAATGCTCATCATGTTCTTCCATCGTCTGAGAATATATCAATATGTAGTCATGGAATAATCGACTATAGTCAAGCAGAGTCCCCACGACCCATCCTTCTTATGTAAGGAAATAATAGGAGCACCCTAAGGCGATACACTTGGACGTATAAGTACTAGGTCCAACAACTCCTTCAGTTGCACTTTCAACTCCTGTAAATTAGGGGTCTACATCCGGTAAGGATTTCTTTCAATTGGTTCAGTTCCAGGTTTTAGGTCAATGGTAAATTCCATCTTAGCTTCGGGCATCACACCTGGAAATTATTCTAGGAATCACATCCATAAACTCTCGCACTACAGGAAGATTTTCTACTCCTTATGCCACACCCTTGACATTCAACGCTAAGTATGCATACAACTTGCAATCCTTGCACGTGCTCTCTTGTAGTTGTAGGAAAGAAATGAACCTCAAGGATACTCCTCATTTTCTTCCTACAGTCACACTCATATGTCCCTCATGGTAAGTCCAACTCAACCTCGTCATCCTCCATTGAGTATCGCATCTTGGGATTCCCACCAATCCAAATTGGTCATGTTGTCACAATATATTAAGATCGTGATGTAAAGGTCAAACTTCGTTACACTATTCCCCAGGTTTAAGGGATAGTTCACACCTCTTCCTCCAACTGTCCAGTTGGCACCCAAATCCATTTTGACAAACCTAAACTCATCCAATACAATTCTCTTACCTAAATCCCTTCAGCGCGGTACTAGAAATAGAGCTCTTTGTAGCACCGGTATCTAATAAACACTAAAATTTTGGTTGGTGATGGTGGATGATGCCTCAAGCACAGTGGTATGGTGCTCGTCCAGGCTGTTATTTACCGTGATCATGAATCTTGTGGGCCATTCCCATATCCACAATGGTAGTGTGTCCCATTGACCTGGCCACTATGGACTTTTCAACTAGACAGTCTTGCTGGTAAGGTGTCTCTCCACATGTCCAATGCCCATTTATAGTCCATTACCCCTGGCCCCGAAGTAGAAGTTGTTGTCTCACCAACCTGAAACCTTGGTCTGTTCTGCTGAATAGGCTTAAAAGCTATTGTTGTTGATGCGGTCGTCCCTAGTAGGGGTCTTCTGCTAAGGAACTTATCATTGTGGTGTTGTGAATGAGGGTTCTATAGATGTATCTTGATACCAAGATGTCTTGTCTGGTTGGTGTTTGATGTTGTTGCACACTAGATGTCGCCAGTCTAGACGGTGTTACAGGAGTATTTACCTGACTCCCGGAGTTAATTCCTTCTCAACTATGAGGCCTGCTAGACTGCATCGTGCAATATCTGAGGCATTTAGATCCTCGCCTTCTCACAAAAGTTGGAGTTAAGGCCGATCACAAACCTGTTGATCTCCTTCTTTTTCAGCTTCCGTTACGGGGCATATCGAAGTAGCGCCAAATTTGGGTCTTAAAATCTAACACCATACAACCACCCTATCGTAAGGTGTTGATCTCATTGAGCTGGCACTCAATGACTTCCTCTGTAAAACTTCTACTGGAACCATTCCTCAAACCGCTCCCATAACATGACTTTGACGACCATGTTTAACTGAGGTAGGAGTGTCTTCCACCAAAGAAGAGTTGTCCCCTTGAGATGAATACTGCCATGTGGACCTTCGTGATGGAGGTCAAAATTGTGAAGTGTGAAGCTCATCACCTTTCTCTCCATCCATGTCTCAACACCTGAGTCATTCGTGGAACTCATGAACTCAGGAACTTAATCTTCTAATGTTCTCTGTGAAATATACTAGTACTGTCTAAAGCACACTATGGACCTTAGGGGTACAGACACCCTGGCCTTACCTTGGTATAGACGGTTAGTCAAGGCCTCTAAAATTTCTCTGGAAGGAACTTCTCAGACCATCAACATCCCTTAACACAATCTCTTCCTGTCCAAAAACTTGTTCTTCTCCTTGGGGGTTATACCCCTCAGGCGTGGATGCCACTTGAGGTGTCTTGCCTCTACCCCTAGCCCCATGTCATCTACCTTCACAAACGTACCCTAACCATGATTACCGCATGGACAAGTTAAAGTTTTAATTAGCGCCAGGTCATTAATTCAAGTGTATAATTCATTGGAAGGCATGGCTATCCACAGTCACAGGGTTGAACCCGCTCTGATACCATATGTAACGACCCCGACCCTTACAAAACAAATGACATACAACTGGTAATATATTTTTTTTCTTTTTAACAACGCCACTCTCTAATGACGTACAACGTGATGACATCCTACTGAACAACGACACTAGGTTACAACGTCACTCGCTACTCATTGCTAAAATAATTAACAACTCAATCCATGCATCAAGAAGGTTAGCAACACATAAACATAAAGGCGTAGAAGGTAGCACAACAAGCTTGGAGCAATTTAAGGAAACACTCATCAGATAAGAATATAAAATGAATAATCAAAAATCCACCCTTCACTCATCGTTGCACGCAAGTGGTCTAATAAATGCACGATGTATGTCATAATAAAATCAATGCATGAAACAATTCTTTTATTTAATTGGTCATCCATCACAAAAATTGTGTTACACGCTATAAGACTAAAGCCTAAGACCATCATTTTTACAATTTTAAATGTGCCAGAAGTCTAGAAATATAAACTCTCATTTATGATGCAAATACAGATGTGCAAGACATCTTGGATCTGCCCAATGTACCTTACATAACATCCATCGCGCCAGGAGTACCAAAATTCTATACTATCATACCTTATATGGAATCCATGAAGAAAAACATTCTAACATCAATCATTAATAAATTTAATGGCACAACAAGTGGTTAATCCATATTCTAAAAACAAGGGATAGGGTGCAAGGTAATCGACTGTAATTATTGTTGTGTAATGAAATCTAAGGTCTAACAGTCAATCACCACATCATAATTTCATTCAAGCAAGTAGTCTTATGTCCATAAACATATATTACATATAATTTAGCACGCTCAAGGAGTCTAAATACATCATCTAGTCCTACATCACAATTAGGAAGTAGGCGCTAGTAATCTAACCTAGAATCCTCATTTACTTCAACAACTTGATACACAAGAGTTACCAATCAACTTACTTAACGGTTCGTAACATTAATCAGTGCACGCAAGTGCACAATCGAGTTATTAACTAAACACTCATTGACCCTGCAAATCCTATATCGTTTTAAAGTGCAAGGGAACTCATATTTATTCTATAATGCACAAGAGATTATAATTTCTTAATCAATTCTATAACAACAATATTTTAATGGTGCACCGAATCTCCTACCAATCTTCATCATATTCCAGCTGCAAGAAAAGTAAGGAAAAAGGGATGCTTCATGGGATAGAATGTTCAAGAGCGCAATACATTCATACAATCATGTAGCATAACTATACATATCCATCCTAACCCAAGAAACCACTAAAACTCCTTCTCTACTCCAGATGGTTACTTCTAAAGTTTTTGGTTGGGGCTCAACATTGTCTAAAGGATTAATAAAATTCCACTCTCTAGTTCCACAAGGTAACTCAACCTATCAAAGTGTGTTTCCGAAGATATGTGTGATGTCTTCAAGATATTATAACCTTTTTAAATTCCCAAGCCCATCAAACATCCTTAGTTGGAATGTGTATTTCAAGGATACATCCTTTAAAATTATAAAAACACAAGGGTTATTATCTAGGAAGTAAAAAAGATCTCTCTAGCTAGAATGATAAGTAATTGGATACTTCTAAAATAAAAAGGATTTCCTGAAAGTTTATAACAACCCTGCTCATCATTCTCAATATCCATTCATGAACCTCCAAATTACGAAATCCTTTCGTTCTTTAAAATAAAGGACTAGTAGTGAATTTCATCGCATGGCAATTTTAACCTAGAGCCCACTAGGAGCATCTTCGACATTGTGATAAGTGGTATTGATTTTTTTTTTAAAGTGGTTCGATTTAGGAATAATGGGGATCCAAGTGATCCGTTAAATATGGATCATTCAAATTTTACCACATATCAGAGACAAGTTTTAAAGAGGCATCCTGAAATATAAGCTAATCCCACAAGAAATTCTCTAGGGAGGGTTCACTATCCTTGCTGCAGAAAACAAAATTTTTGGAGAGAAGCATTATCCCAGGAATTCACGAATATATGTGCATCTGAGCTACCCTGATTCTGTCTAAGGTTGAGTGAGGAGAGAGCACACCACATAGATGAATACTGTCCAGGAAGGGAAAGGAAGGAAGACCTAACAAAATCATATTCTGCCCAGAAAAAAAATGATTAGAGGGAGAGGCACTTATGCCATCGAAACCACCTCGAGGATGAGGAAGATGTGGGTGCCCCTGGAATCCCAAAATTATGATAGCGATGGAGAAATTTGTGGGCGTCTTGGCAACCCAAATATTTGCCAATGAGAGAGAAAGTGGGGCCGAGAGGTATTCCCAAACGCAGAGAAGAGGTGTGAGTGTTCTTGGCAAGTATTGTAGAAAACAAACACATAGATACAAAAAATTGATGTTAAGCTTGGGATGCTAGTGAATAACTGACTCGGAGAAAATGGAAGACATTACACAATTCTTTTCTAGAATAAATGGAACTGTGAATTATTAAAAACAACCACATACCAGATGTGTTCATAAACAAGTGACCAGAGTACATACAATCTCAGCCTAGAATTGGGACATTGTAGTTCTAACTCCCAATGTAGAGAATCCAAGGGAAATAAATGCAAAGGGAAACCATGAAAACATAGGGGTTATCTCCTCCCAATTCATAGATCAACAACGTTGAAATGAAGAGGAGTAAGGCTAATGTTTGAAGTAAAAAGTGGAGGCTATAGATGCCCCTTCACTGAGAAAAATGTAGGTAGTCACCTAAAATGAATCGTTGAGGGTAAGACTGGAATTTATGAATTTAAGTGGATAAACAAGAATAGAATAAATTCAGGAGATGAATGCCAGGACAAAGCTCAAGTTGGGAATAATTTTATTTATGCAGTGGCGGAGGACTTTGGTTCGATTTAAAAAAAAACAAAAAAAACACAGATGTGAGGTTAAGAATGCACTCAGGGTGAAGGATAAAAATCATAGAAGCTCAAGATCATAACGTTGGGTGATTTTTGGCTCAGAACACAGGGTTAACCTTCATCAAGAAAGTAGAGGGAACTAAATAAAAAAAATGAAGACGCAACAATCTAAGCGTAAGCCTACAAACGATAGATAGAAATAGTGCAATAAGATATTCTTTAAAGGTTTTCAGAGTTTAAAGGAAAAATCAGTTTCAACAAGTTTCTTCTATACTACACCTATCTGGGGAATTACAAAAAATCAACAACATAGATTATAATACTGCTGAGGAAAAAATAAATAAAATTGATATACATGACCATCCTTATGAAAATTAAAGTTCTAAATAAAATAATGTCACCGACAAACTGGGTGTGGAGATTTTCCTCGTCAACTGGCGATTTGGACGTCCTCCCGCTTGCTAACTGTGAAGACCTCACTGGTACCTCCCAACCAATTCTATGGGTACTCTTCTTCCCTCATAGCCCCCCAAGTCGTAAAGGGTCCATTTGCACAACCAGGTAAAAGATAACTCTCATCTCACCTCGCAAGGTCGAACTACTACTCCTATTTGAGCTGGGCATCCCAACTCCCACAAGAAAAAACAGTCAAGTAAAAATCCGACAACATATCCTTATGTTATCCAAAGAGTGATCATTTCCTCTTCTCTGCCATTTATTTTATATATTTCCTCTTAGTGAACTTTCCAATTGCACATTAAGTTAGTTTATTAAAAATTAATTAGGAAATATTATCCCCCGTACACTTGTCACCCAATCCCTTAGTTGCACCAGAAATTCAGTTAATTTATTTAATTAAATTTCCAATTTCCCTCACCCACCTAAAAGAATTCCTAAAAATGATCCTTGATGTCCCTTTATTCCCTCCCATTCCCTTAATGACCAACGCCTTTCTTAAAGCTTAGTTGAGTTCAAAATTGGAAAGTTCTCTAGACTAGATTCCCTTCTATGTTCCACATTCCCTTTGCATTTAATATCCCCTTTTTGTCTAAGTTTGGAATTAGCAAGTTTTTCACATAGACAACAATTATTTTTTGGATAATTTAATTCTCCTTTAAATTCTAAAATTTGATTTTTCTCTATCCCCAATTTATTAATGGATTAATTAATTTTTAGACCTCATACCCTATTTAGACCTAGGCTTTAATTTCACTAGTCTTAGCATTTGTTTTAAAGGAAAATTTTATAATTAATAAAATTTACTCATACAACATTTATTTTAAGGTTGATCATGTCCAAAGAAGACATTGTTTTCTAGGGACCTAGGTTCATTGACTCACCTATTTTTAAACATCGCGACGTGCACTCAAGATGTACTGCATGCTCCAAGGGTGGCACTCTCCTTTATTCATGTTACAATTATGCGACGTGCCCTTCAATATGCACTATGTTCTTCAAGGGTGCCACTTGCCTTTATTCATGTTCCAATTATGCAAACTTCCCTTTAAGACGCATTACGTTCTCCAAGGGTCTCACTTGCCTTTTGGATAATTTTGGTAGACGTCGAATCCTTGGAGTCAATACTCCATCAAGTGACCTTGTGGGATACTAAGGGCCTCTAAGGAATAAGGAGCCTACCTTATTGCATGCCCCTTAAAATCTTCGTGAACAACTGTCTCATTCTTCCCTCACGACATCATGGATCTCTCAAACTAGGTAATCATTAACCTACAGTTCAAGACACAACGGGAGCGCTAGTAGGATGTTGTAAGGCTATTTCCACACCTCTCCCTCAATATATCTGGTATTCATGAATGGCTCATTTTATCCAGCCATATGTCACATATGAAATAATAGAAACACTCAAACCATAAACAATCCACTCCTTGACTCGATCCAGAGTTCAAGGAGGTACAACGATGCCATCGACATCCTTAATCTTCAAGATTCCTGCACGCTCAAGAGAAACCATTAAATGGAACCTTTCGACACATATATTATAAATAACATATCATCATATCCCAACATCATCCTCATCCATAAGTGAAACAGTCAATCATATAATGAACCGGATCACTTGCATGCAAGTGTCCTCAAAGAATTAGTCAAAGCAGGTGTGCGCAGGAGAAGGATGTTACATTCAAGAAGGGGCAATGACAATTAAGAGGTGATTGATTGTGTATACATCTAGTGAGTCAAAAAATTAGACTCACCCTTCTACTCTACGATGTTACCACTAGTTTTAAGGATGGAAATCATTACAACAATTAACTGGAAGTAAAAGGGGAAGCCAGACACAAACAAGTTAATGAAACCATAATTGAAAGAAATACATTTTTCATATGGAACTTATTATGGCACTTGATCCAGCCCTCGCTCCGACCCTTGATCCGACCCTCCATCCGTACCTCGAAACGAAAGTAAATTTCTAGGAAATTCAAATTTAATTTTACAGGCAAGGAATTGATTTCGGGAATGGTTGAGCCTGAAGGAAGGGACACTAAATAACCACATAAGTAATCAGGAAGGTGGATCTATTACTACAGCCCAAAAAATCATTCCATGAATTAAATACATTGAAATTAAAAATAAAAAAAGGAAATACACAGAACATAAATGCTCCAAAAATTATGGGATTCTTTCTAAGGGTCAACAAAGGAATCCACAACAAACAGAGTTGCAATCTTTGAAAAAACTTAAACTATTGACAAATTCATAAGATTTACAATCTTGGGCAGTATAAGGCCAAAAATTTAGTTCCATAAATAAATTAACATGAAGATATATTTAAATTCAATCATCTAAGTGGAGGTCGCTTGCAAGGAATCTACAGGGAGAAATTTCCAGACATCAACATTTCTACAGTGAAACATGTAAAATAAAATCAAAATTTATAAAAGAAAATAAATCAAGGACTCGGGAAGAGGAAAATATATCACTCCATTGGTAAATTATGGGTTATTCAAGGATGACAATGAACTCATAAATTAAAATTTAGGTCGCCTACACAACGAAATATGTGTGATCTATAGATTCGTTTTGGGTGACTGATTGGCCAAGACATCAAACCAGTATTTATAAACAGTAATAAAGCCAACGAAAAAAAGGAGGGTTGATGTTCTAATAAGTGGAATAAATTGACTACTCATTGTTAATCATTTTGAATTCCCTTCTATAAGTTAAATTCGTTTTAGGAGGTTAGGGTAGCATCTAAACACAACGATCATAATATTTTCCAAATTCCATTGCCTAAAACTTTGTAGCGATAAATATCTCAGACTGCAGATTGATTGGTAGGAATCAAAGGAGCTCTAAATTGCTACCACCATTTCAATTAGCACTGGTTATAGAGCCTCCACTACATTCTCATTCAAGGAAAATTTTAACCACTACACAGTGAAAACGGATCTACCAATTCGATTTGAGAAGGGGGTTTAACAACAAATGATTAAAAATTCTGACAACACCGTAAGCAGAGTTTTGTTTTCAGAAATTGAAATTTGAAACAGTAATCACAAGGGTTATTCATTTCTTCAGGGTTTTTCCCAAAAATAACCATATAAATACACAATCGTCTCCATATGTAGCATGATACATTTCTGCATAAATCACATCTATCAAAATAATAAATTAACTAAAACTATGATATGAAATCACTGACAACAACTAAGAAATTAACATTGTGTGTATATATCCTGGCAGCCATTAATCATTTGAGGAATCAAGATGATGACAATTTTCAGAAATTTATCTCCTAGATTTCAATAAAATCTTTGAAGGACTTGTCGAATCAAGTTTATAAATACAATCAGCTTATGGAGAAATTACAAGAACTCTATTATATAGATTAAAACTTAATACAATTTCAACATAAGAATAATATTACCTTAACTGAAGGAGAAGAATCTGAAGTTGTTGTCTTGCGCTTGTGCTCCATCCAGCTCCCCAGTTTCTAATCGTTGAGACCTCGCCGATACCTCCCATCCAATTATAGGGTTACTCTTCTTCCCCATGAGCCCCCTGAGCCACAAAAGGGCCACACACACAAACCAGAGAATAATCTATCTCCCATCTCGCCTCGTAAGGTCAATTTACCACTCTCTATCTGAGTTGGGTATTCCAACTTCCACAAGAAAAATTAGTCAAGAAAAATTTGGTAGCATAACCTTGCACATACCAGTCGTGATCCATTTCCCTCCTCTTCTATTTATTTTATAGAGTTCTTCTTAGTGACATATCCATTTGCACATTAAATTAGTTTCATTAAAAATTAAATAGGAAATATACTCCCCCGTACACATGTCACCCAATCTTTTAGTTACACCAGAAATTCATTTAATTAATTACATTAAATTGTCAATTTCCCTCACCTACCTAAAATCATTCCTAAAAACGCTCCTTGATGTCTCGTTATTACCTCAATTTCCTTTAATGACTGACACCTATCTTAAATCTTAGTTGAGTTTTATTTAGGAAATTTCTTTAAACTAGATTCCATTATATATTCCCCTTTTTTTCTAAGTTCAAATTTAGCAAGTTTTGCACATAAACACCAATTAAATTTATTTAGATAATTTAATCCTCCTTTAAATTCTAAATTTGATTTTTCTTCATCCCCCCTTTATTAAATGCTTAATTAATTTTTTTTTCATATCCTACTTAGACCTAGGCTTTAATTTCAACTAGGCTTAGCAAATTTTTAAGGGAAAGTATATTTAATAAACTTTACTTATACATACTTATTTTAAGGATGACCATGTCAAGGTAAGATATTTTTTTCTAGGAACCTAGGTTCATTAACTCTCCTGTGTTTAAAATTGCGACGTTCCCTTCCAAACGCACTATGTGCTCCAAGGGTGCCACTCACCCTTTTTCATGTTTCATTTATGTGACGTGCCCTTCAAGACGCACTACGTGCTCCAAGGGTTCCACTCGCTATTTTTTATGTTTCATTTATGCGAAGTGCCCTTCAAGACACACTTCATACTCTAAGGGTGTCACATCCATTTTGCTTGATTTTGGTAGATGTCTAACCCTTTGAGTCAAAACTCTATCAGACGACCTTGTGGGAGACTAAGGGCCTCTAAGGAATAAGTAACCTACCTTATTGTGAGCCCCTTAGAATCATCATGAGAAACTATCTCAGTCTTCCCTCACATCATAATGGATCTATCAAAATAGGTAATCGTTAACCTATAGTTCGAGCCATGACGAGAGTGCTAGTAGGATGTGGCAGGGCTATTGCGACGCCTCTCCTTGAATATCTCTAGTTGTTGTGCATGGCCCCTTTAATCTTAATGTGAGTTTGATTAGAAAGAAATCACCAGCCTACATCCATCAGCGAAACTTGTCAACGATCCATAAACAACAACATAATATACCCAGTCATATGTCACATATGCAATAACAAAAATACCCAAACCATATACAATCCACTCCCTTAATCGATCCAGAGTCCAAGGAGGTCCATCGATGCCATCAACATCCTCACTCTGTGAAGAGTCTTGCACACTCAAGAGAAACCAGTCAATAGCACCTGTATATACATAAATAACATAACATATCATAATCCACAATATCATCATCAATATCCAAAAGCGAAGAAGACAATCATATAATGAACCAGATCACTTGAACGCAAATGTCCTCAAAGAATAAGTCACATCAGGTGCATGAAAGAGAGGGATGTTACATGTCAGAAGTTGAGTTCTGTCACTAGAAGCCCCTAAAATCATGGATTTGTAAAGCTATGAATTTCCCAAGGAGAGAAATGAATGGAAAGTCCTAGGAAATGGAAAAATGATATATACAACATATGTGGGAGGTATGAAACTGCTTAGTAGATTGAGAAATGACTATTTGTTGTTATGAGCACATATGGTGTTAGACAAATGATTATCTGAACTATTCAAAGAGACAATGGATAAGGAGTGATGATCAATTTTCCTTTATGAAATCATGGTCAGACTAGGGGGTGATCATGACAAGTAATTATGGTTGTTCTGGATCTACGGTTGGGTGCAACATGGTTGTTCCATTTTTTCCCATCATACTTGTTTCATATACATCTCTTTAACTATTTACCTTTTATGCTGTCGAATTTACGAAGGGATCATATATGTAAGAAATAATCTACATAGATGTGTCTTACTATATTGTATCATATTTATTTTATTAAATTATGCATTCATAGATTTGAGACATCTTGTTGTTTTATGTTGAATATAAATATATTTAGTATTATATATGTAACTACAAAATTATAGATAGCTTCAAAATTGTATGTGGACACAAAATCGTATGAAGGTACATAATCAATTTTATATAGACGCAAGTATTTTATATGACATAAATTAATTACCTTACTTACACTGAGTATAAAATTATGAATTTTTTTATCATGAAAAGAAGAATATGAATACATTAAGCATATGAATTTTGTGTAGTAGCATGGTTCTTGAATATATTTATAGCTATGAAATTTCTAGATAAAAATATATGGAATGTAGAGAGTGTTGAGTAGAAGCGTTTGTAAATCTTAGACACTACATAAATAATAGATGTATATATATGAACTCTGGTGCATAAGACACGATTTTGGGATGAATAGAGATATCCCCAAAATTCCAAATTCTAATGATATAAATACCAATTTATAGGAACATGCCAAGATAGTATTAAAGAAATGTTTTATCAAAAAATTTAATTGTATGTCTGTCAACAAAATGTTATTTGAGAGAATAGAAAATTTAATTAAAATTTAATGTTTTTCAGAGAATGAATCTAGGAAAGGAATCCACATAATGGAGCCCAATTACCTTTTCCTAAATAAATATCTTTATCTCCATACCAATAAGGGTTTAACCTGCATGGTCGAAATAAGAGGAATATTAGTATATAAAAAATTTTACTTCAGAAAAATTTGTTACAATTAATATAAACAAAGAGAAACGAAAATAACAGGAAGACTTATCTCTTGTTTAGATCTAAATTGGGTAACTCTCCATTGTAAATGGATATAATCAGTGTGCGCTCAGTCAAATCTATTGATAGATGAGAAGAAGTTGAATCTTTGGAATATTTTCGTATTGATATTGCCCTGAACTCTGTAATTAAATTATTGTAGGAATTTTGGAGTCACGAGAGGAGAAGGAAACCTTGAAATAGATGGTGGGTTCCCTTGAATTATAATGAGAGACCCACCATTAATTTCTATACCCAATAAATTTTATACAGATAATGTATGGAGATAAAAGGTATAGAAGTTAGAAAACTATATCATGCTAATGTA
>JZKD02S0411749.1:205479-254908 GCA_000966675.3 Picea glauca | reverse complement strand
TCGCCTACATTTACTAGCTTGTCTTTCACCTCTTTAATGCAACCCAAAAATGAACTAACAGATTCATTTCCATCCATCTTAATGCCTAACAATTTAGTTTTCAGGAACAAAATGTGATTTGTGTTGCTAGTTTCATACAATTCTTTAACAGCTGTCCATGTTGCAGCATAAGTTGTAGCGTCTCTAATATGCGGAATTATGCTATCTTTAACTGACATGCGCAACAATACCTTTGCCTTGTTTTCGCGCTTCTCCCAGTCTTGGATTTGTGCTGCTGTCGCACCTCCTACCGATGTTGTCACACCTCCTACTGCTACTGTCGCACCTCCTACCGCTGCTGTCGCAATAGGTTTCAATTCGGTTCCATTCGCAATGTTCCAGACACCATAGCCCTCCATGAGCGTTTGCATCTTGAATTTCCAGTTAATGAAATTCGAGCCATCTAGCTTGTTGGCTTCGTTGAGGTATGTCTCTGCCAGCGGATTCGCCATCTCTGCAATTTAGTCTCTACAAGAAAATCACCAAGGATATGCAACGTTTTGTCGCTCTGCCTTCGGATACCACCAATCCGACTCAATCTATCTCTGTTGTCAGCTTATATCAAAAAATCTTCACTTTTTAAAACCTTATAACTCCCTCCTTAAAAAAACTTTAATAAACTTCAATCCTTTTAATAATCCACTTTAATAAACCTCCACTTTAATAAACTTCACCTCACAATTCCTTAGCTACTTTAAGTTTAATAAACTTTTAATAAACTTCACCTCACATGCATGCACTTTATCCACTTTTATATCTCCACTTTTAATTAAAAAATATATTCTCTTGTAATAAACTTCAAAAGGAGATTCACTATGAAAATTAAGTGAGGTTCAAACTCTACGTTTGGAACATATATTATACCATGCATTTAAGATTCAAAATTAATATCCACGCATGCATCAGAATTAAACTTACGCATGCAAACTCCACACTCTTCAAAACTCTTCCAAATCAATACCTTCTCAATTCTTATGCTGCATGCTCACGCTGGAGTAGCTCAACTCTCAGGTTGATGCTCGACTCTCAATTAGATTTTCTCACGCATGGATTTTCCTTACCATGCTCACGGATTTAACAAATGATTGGTTTACAAAGCGCGAGTTGAACCGTTCCTCACGATTTACTTGACTGCGAACTATTTGGATTTTTCGCACCTCACGCATCCGTTGACTGCGAATTGTTCGCACCTCCCGAGTGGTCAGACTGCGGGAATGCCCAAAGATTTTCGCACTGTGGAGCTAGCTTGGCCTGTGGGTTGTTCGCACCCGAGGAATATTCTGCCTGCGGGAATTCTGAACCTACCACACCCTATACTACTCCGAGGAAGGTCGGAGTAGTATTCCCCGCACCCTACCAGAGGAGGGACCTGCGAACCTCTTGAATTCTCGCACTGCACTCGCCGTGGCTCTGATACCAAGATAAAATATACCACGCAAACAAACATGGTGAGGCTACGCTCACTTCACAGTATTAAATGAAGACGGATTACATCCTTATATAGGAAAAGACTCTCGTGAGTCAGCTACATGCAAACCATAAGACAACTAGACAACTGACTCTTAACTATGAACTGACTCTTCTAACTGGCGCTTACAACCCGCGCTTATTACTGGTGCTAACAACTAGCTAACCTCTCCATTATTTCCAAGGAGTGTTACCTAAGGATTTTAAGCTTTCTAATTAAGGGTTCTTTCCTGGAACCAGAATTATTGGATGGAATCGTACCCCTTGGCATGTGAATGGTGGAAGGTGGAATTAGATGGATGGCCCAGGTTTCTAGTACATCTGACTGTTCGAACGAACAATAAGTTCCCATTAAACCATCAACCCTACATATTGCACATCAACGTTATGGGATTATTTCACTCACCATTACCTCGGATTTCATAAAAGAGTGATTGAATAACATTCTTAAGTTTGGTTAATTTAACCCTTGATATATTCTAATAATATGAGAGTAACAAAAGTCTCCTTTGGAAATTGTAGTAATAGAGTTGAAAACTTCATGATGTTAATAAACCCAAACGTTTCATAAATCAATGTTTATGTATTAAGGAAAATAATAATTCTCAACTATAAGGTAGGTATCTTTTAATAATTTTTTCTTGTTCAAATTTTAGATATCATGGAAACAAGGCATACATAACTACAACTCTTAAACTATTACCCTTTTTACGTAATCATGGGTTTTTTTGTTAATTTTTTATTTAACGATAAGTAATCGCCTAAATCCTAGGATAGACTTGGATGATAAAAGTTTAAAAATGACCTCCAATTTTATAGTTAAATTACTCTTGTTAAAAAAAAATGGTAGTAAAATTTGGGATTCATTACAGGGTTTTTTTTAGAAACAACTGATTAGAGAAACAAATTGACAAGAGAACCAACTCTCAATGCAATACTCACCTGGAAATGTCAACACCAACTGAGAAGAGGAATCCAACCCTCAAGTACAAGACCCATGTTGTAGACAGAAAGCAATCTGTCAAACTGTACCAATATTCTATACCAACACAAGTGCATTACCTATGCACCGCACAACTTGTCACATCAATATCATCATCCAAAGTAGATCTAGTTACCAAGATCAATCACCAAGACAACTCTCAACAATATCACCAAGATAACCAGCAAGGTTCGTCTAATAATACACCATACTCTCTATAAAACAAATACCATAATTTGTCACGATTTTGTTGTCCCAATTCTGATGTTGCGGTTCTGCTTCGACAGTTCTACTTCCATGGTTCTTCTTTCGCGGTTCTTCTGTCACGATTCTTCTTCCATGCGTTTTCCGCCATGATTTTTTGCCGCACTTTTTCTACCGCACTTTTTTGCCGCACTTTTTCTACCGTGAATTTTCTCTATCAATAACACCTGCCCAAATAACCTTTCACAAATGGATATTCAATATTCTCAAAGATCATACTCATAATAGACCCTTTCTCTCTTATTTATACTTCTCCAAGTAGCTTCCTCATCTAACCAATTCTAACCAACTTCCTTCTTTTAGGGGCTAACCCACTTCTGACCTCTTGTCCACTTCTAACCCATTTTGTCCACTTCTAACCCACTTTCTCCATAAATAGTAATGTCTCCACATAATTGCAACTAATTTAATTTTAATTGTTTTCTTGTTGAAACCACTTAACCCATGACTAACTACTTTGACTTTTCAACATCTTTGAGGATATTTTAGAATAATTTGACTTATTTGACCATCTAGGAGCTTCTAGACAACACATGAGGGTTCTCCAACTTCACAAGGTCATAACTCTCTAACCGTGAGGAGTTATGTGGCATTCCACATATCACTCGAAATGACATGATGAGTAGTATCCACTTATAGTCTCACTTACAAATTCATGTATCTTCATTACAATAGTCCACAATCAATCCTTGGGTTCCTTAACCACACATCTAGGATGACTCAACCACTTAACCATTTGGACTTCACAAAGCGTCTTCTCATGAGGGATTTCTTCTTGTGTTCGAACAATCTTGGGATTTGTGGCCAAACCCACTACATCTATAACATCTCATGGTGTGAAAATGAGCAGCAATGTTCCCCACTTGATTACATCTCCAACACCTTAGAGTGTTATGAAACCTTCCATTATCTTTCCTTGCATAATGTATGGAATCCAAATCTTTGTGACCATATTCATTACCTGAGTAGCATTGACCATAGAAAACATTTTCATACCTTTTCTTTGGTGCCCATCTTGAAGCTGTCTCTCTTATGAATTTTCTTTGAGGTGTGAATAAGGATTCTTGATGTCTTCCTTGCTTGGTTCTTTTGAAAGATTCCTTGATTTGTGTAGATGGTTGACTTGCAACTTTAATTCCACCTTTTGAGAATGAAGGACTTACCTCATGCTTCTTAGAAGTGATAGATTCAATATGTATAGCTTTCTTGTTGTATCCAAGACCTGATTTATCATTTAGAGATCTTTGGATATCTAGGATCTCATCCAAGATGGTTGAGTTGTTCATGAACTTTATGTGAGTGTTTGACTTCTCTACTTTCTTTCTAAGATCAACAAATTCATCTTCCAACTTATGGCATGACTCTTCCTTTTAATTTACTTGATTCTTCAATAGTTCCTCTATTCTTTTGGATTCTTCAATGTTGGTCTTAAGATTGACATTAAATTCAAGAATTTTTCTAAGCTCATCATCTACCTTCTTCTTTTCTTCTATTTCAATATTTAGTCTTTTGATATCTTCTTATTTTTCTTCTAATTGAGTCTTTTTACTTTCTTCTTATTCTTTGAGAATTTACTTTAGTGCCATGGCATATATTGGGCACTTTTCTAAGAATACCTTGGTGTATTTTTCAAGATAATCAAAAGGAATTGAGTATTTTCCTATCTCACTACTAACATCATCTAACTTAGATACAACTTTATCTTTAAACTTCAACAAATCTTCCTCTTCATCTATATTATAACTGCCATTTGAGTCTACACAAACTACTTCTATATTTTTTTATACACTTGTAGAGAAACATTCAACATCATCACGCTTAGAATTATTGCAATCATAGGACTTTGGAGAGTCTTTACCTTCATTGTTATTGATGGAATTGTCTTCAGGGTCTTCCTTTTTTCCTTGATATGTCTTTTCTATATTTATCCATAGATCCTTTGAGGAAGTACAATGTCCCATGCTTTATTTGACAGAACCTGAGATTCCATTGAAATTAGTCTTGAGATCCAATGTATCATTCTTCTTTTCTTCCTTTTGAGTTGTAAACTTTGACTTATTCTTCAAGGCAAATGATCCACCAATAGTTTTTTTCCAAACACCTACTCCTTTTTCTTTCAAATACCCTTTCATTTCAATTATCCATGATGAATAATCTTTCTCATCAAATATTGGAACTTCATCATCCATTTGTGTGTCCATGGATCTCCTCCAAGATTGTTAAGTCTTATAGTGAAGGCTTGCTCTGATACTGAATGTTGGACATACCGACCACACTGAGAGGGGGAGTGAATCAGTGTCAGGCTCCTTTTACTCCTTTAAAAAATACCTTAGTTATAAATCATCATTTACTCTTCATCCATTACCTTAATTTATAAGAAGTTGTATGTAATCATATCTCTGTAGCAAACATCATCAACAAACCATCATCATGAAAAATACAAGGAACATAAGATATATATACAATTTTCTTTTATATTATGGACTACAATCCTTGGGGGGTTTTTCAGCAACAATTGAACATAGAAACAACTCCACAAGATCACCAACTCTCAATGCAAGACTCATCTTGAAAATATCATCACCAACTGAGAAGAGGAATCCAACCCTCAGGTAGAAGACCCATCTTGTAGACAGAAAGCAATATTTCCAATTGTACCAACATTCTATACCAACACAAGTCCATTACCTATGCACCACACAACCTATCACATCGATCTCATAATCCAAATCAACTCTACTTACCAAGATCAATCACCAAGACAACTCTCAACAATATCACCAAGATAACCAACAAGATGCCTCTAGAAATACACCATACTCTCCATAAAAAAAATACCATAAGTTGTCAATATTTTGTTGCCACGATTTTGCTGCCCCAGTTCTTCTTTGGTAGTTCTATTCCTGCAATCCTACTTCTTTGGTTTTGTTGTCGTAATTATTCTGCCGCACTTTTTCTTCTGCACTTTTTTTGTCGCGATTTTTTGGCCGCACTTTTTCTGCCATGATTTTCCTGTCGCACTTTTTCTACTACAAATTTTCTCTATCAATAATACATGCCCAAATAACATTTCACAAATATATATTCAATATGCTCAAAGATCATACTCATAATAAACACTTTCTCTCTTATTTATACTTCTCCAAGTAGCTTCCTCATCTAACCAACTCTAACCAACTTCCTTCTTTTAGGGGCTAACCGACTTCTAACCTATTTTCCACTTCTAAACCACTTTCTCCATAAATAGTAACTTCTCCACATCTAATTTCAACTAATTTATTTTTAATTTTTTCTTGTTGCAACCACTTAACCCATGACTAACAACTTTAACTTGTCAACATATTCTAGGAGATTCTAGAACAATTTGACTTCTTTGACCTTCTAGGGGCTTCTAGAAAACACATGAGTTTTCTACAACTTCACAAGGTCATAACTCTCTAACCGTGAGGAATTATGTGACATTCCAAATATCCAGAGAAATTCCATGATGAGAACAATCCATCTAGACTAGTCTCACTTACAAATTCATGGATCTTTAGTACAATATTCCATAATCAATCCTTGGATTCCTTAACAAAACATCTAGGATTACTGAACCACTTAGCCATTTGGACGTCACAAAGCATCCTACCGTGATGGGTTTCACCATGAGAGGACCACTTTGGATTTCATACATTTGGTACTTCCTATCATCCATGACAAGACAACAATGACCAACCTTTACTTCATCCTCTTTATACATCAATCCATCAAAATACATCATTATGACACCACTTGACATATTTGACATCAATTACATCTATGAAAACATAGGCCATCAATCAATACAACAATGATACTATGACAAGACATCAACTCTTTGACATCAACAATTTGACATCAATGACAACATAATGCAACAAGTTTAGGAGTTATCTAGGGTTAGAAGATTATAATTCTATAGCCCTAATGGTTGTAGGTTATTTTTGTAACAACGACACGTTTTAGTGGATTAAAGAGGATGCCTCAATGGGGAAAGATACCTTAGGGCTCAAAGAACAATCTCCAAGTGGAAGAATTTCAAAAAATCAAATTTTCACATTTACCAATGCAATTTATTATTTCTCTAATGCAACGAATAGTGCCTTTAATTATGGGTTAATGGGTTCAAAGGAAAATATCTAGGGATACTACCTCCTTGGGGTATAAATTCTCTTATTCCCCAAGGAAAGAAACCTAGCTAGGGTTTAAAACTAAGGGGTGAATGCATTTATACTTATCAAGCCCTTGCAAACAATAATTATATGCTTTAAATTATGATGGAGCTAAAGTATGGGCATATGCATTTATACTGCCTACCTAGCCTTAGAAAATCAACCTTGAGCTTGAATTACAAATGATAAAAACAAGTAAAAAACCTTATCAATCAAATAGAAACAAGATCAACCATAAGATGCGAAGATAAACCAACACAACAGCAAGGAAATGAGATTGAAGAGCTGGCACATCATCTTCATCAAATACATAAGGAAAAAGACACCATATCATAGCACAAGATAGCAAAAATCCTCAAGGGTAGTGAAAATTTATGTCCTCTACTTCTCACAATGGGATAATTATGATATAAAATGAGATCTTATTATCTTTATTTATGAAAAATGTCATTCACATAGTTTTTCCACATTAGCAAGGGTAAAACGTAATATAAGGGGTCCAAAACCCTTATCTTACCCATTGCAACAAAATTATATTGATAAATTCACTTAAATTTCACTTTTGCACAAAAGAAAACCCTAAAGTAAGAATATGTCCTCCCTTTAGGGAAACATTTTGACACTAGGAGCAAGTTGTCACATGTCAATCATATAACCCATATCCTCATGGTCAAATCATTCTTCCCTTCAAAACATCCATGTGTCAATGAGCAATAACTTCACCACCAAAACCTGGCCGCTCTACGTGATGTCATGCCTCCAAAGATGACATTTTTCATCTCCTAGGAAAAATGTTTGGCATGTGATGGCTAGGTAATGTCTTCTAGGTTGTCTTCAAGGCCTCCAAAAGTTTGTCTCTATCATCCATAATGTGGTCCCTTAGCATCCAACCTATGGGACTAAATCCCCAAGGAAGCCCAAGCTAGGCTTGTTCTTCCAAAACTATCCACCAACTAGGTCATGCAAAGACAAGTAAGCACACCCTTTGAGGATCTGAAGTCATAATATCATGGTGAGTAAATTGAATCAATAAATGATCCATGTAAGAATGTGCACCAATGATTTCCTGGTCAAACATATAAATTCTCAAATACATTATGCAATTTTCTAAGCTTGGATATGGGAGGGTTGATGAGGTTTCCTATTGGGTAGATCTTTCACTAGGTCAAAGACTATTTCCCAAGTGATCCTTCTCTCAACCTTGTGAATTATATGAAGTGATTATGTATAAATACTCACTAGGCATGGGTTTCATGACATACAAGGGGTTATTGTGTCTCATTCATAGGCTCTTTTGTAGAGGGTGTGTGGCACCTTCATTTTCAATGCACGTTTTCCAAGCCCATCCTCTGGCCATTCTTTGTTTCTTTCATGTTTTAAACGATGAGTTAAAGGCCACTATCCTGGTGTGGTGTCCAGATAATGAAAACGTAACTCACAAATTTATCCACTTGGATATTATTTTCCACCCACCTATTCCAACTGACTCATTTACAGATTTCATCTTGATAGTTTTAATTTTCATATTGGCATTTTTTTCCTAGTTTTCGGCTCCTTAACTTCAAGGGTCATTTTGAGGCCATAAAAAATGTTTTTATGGATTTACACAATCAAATTGTAAACACAATTATATTCTAATGGAATTATGTGTAGTACTCAGATATACCTTTCCAACAAGCTATTGTGTGCCTAAAATGAAGATCGTATACAAAAGTTACGACCCCAGGAAGTTGATGTACTAACTTACCCCAACGTGGCCAACATGAATTTTTGCGCTTCATCTCCTAGGGTTGGTTTTTTGGATGTCTAGGGTTTTGGCATTCATGTTTGATGTAAAAAGACCTCTGGATCCTCATTGTAATCATCTTCTTTAAAATGAGCACATATGCCACATCTCTTCTTAGAGATAAGAAACCACCATTCTAGCAAGCTTGTTTCAATCTGCATTTTACAGTTTAGGCATATTTATTATTTAATAGAAGTGAATTTTTACTGTATCTATGTTATTATTCACTGTGTCTCTATGTTAATATTATAAATATTTATTTTCATTTCATTTTGTTCATAAATCTGGATCAATGGTATCAGAGCGAACTTCTCCTTGTCACTTTTAGTGCATGTCCCTGACTAGGTCAGGGTATAGAGAGTTGGGTTTTGATCTTGTTTCTCTTGAGGAAAACTACTCTCACACACCCAAGAAACCTTCTATGGAGGGTAAAAATAAAGATGAAGGGACTAGAGATCATTTCAAAATGTTTCTAGAGGAATCCATCGAGTGACAAAGGAATGAGATGATGGAAAAATTCGCACAAATACTTCGACGGTTGTCGATGAGTGATGCATCTATGTCAAGCGGATGTGCCTCCCCCTTTAAGGTATAGATCAATTTTTATATTCATATATTTTAAGGAAAAATAGATACATATGCCGTAGATAAATGCTTAAACCTTCTAGAAGGGTATTTTTCTGTCAACAACTTTTTCGATAGAGAAAAGATTACATTTGCACTCCTCAAGGCCATCCCCCATGTCAAATATTGGTGGGAGACTTTTTGTGAGAAAAACTAAATAGAGGGATCTAGATTATTTATAGTTTCACCCACTTGGGGTTACTTCAGGGATGCTATTAAGGAACAATACTACCCTGTTGGAAGTTATCATGACTTGTATACAAGATGGACCAAACTATGGTGGGAAAGAGAACAAATAGTGTCAGAGTTCACCAACGTTTTCCATACCTTGCACACCAAGTTGGGTATAAAATATTATGAGAGATATTTGGTTCTCAAGTACAACGATGGCGTGCATAGATAAATCCCAACACAAATGGATTTTCTAGACATATTTTTCTTGGGAATGGCCTATCGATATGTTGTCAAAATCGAGCAGAAGCTTAGAAAAAATATGTGATAGTTTGGTTCTGGGAACACCGCATAGATGAAGTAGGGAAAGAGAAACCCCAACCTGCAGATAAAAGGGAAAATAAAATATGGACATCCTTAGTACAACCATTCTGAGCCACAAACAAAAAGGGACACTAAAAATACAAAGAAATGCATCGGGAAGTGGTGTGACTTCCATAACATCCCCTAGCATAATATTGTTGACTTCTAATTAAATTTTTCATTGGTGGAGGAGGTGAAAGACTCTAAATAAGATGTGGGTTCTGAATCGGAGTCAAAACCAGAAAAGGGGAGACTAATTATTGACGCAAAACCTAGTACCATCACTGCTACCACCAAGATCCAACCTGGTGAACCTAATGAGCTAGAAGAAGGTAAGTGCCTCTTTCATTCACATATTTTGGTGAAGGGTAATCCACTAAAATTCATATTTGATAGCAGTAAGAAAAAGAACCTCATCTCAGTAGAAGTCATCAAGTGCATGGACCCACCGACAACATTGCACCAACAACCATACACCATTGGATGGCTCTACCAAGGAAGTGATCTTCACATCATTGAACAATGTCACTTGTCCTATGTCATCATTCCCTTCAAAGATGAGATATTGTGTGATGTCGATCCCCTTGAATATTTTGATGTTATTTTGGGCCAACCTTATTTATCGAAACATCATGTTGTATATGAGTCTAGGCCTCGTAGTGTTATTATTACTTTGTACAATAAATTGTATAGGATACCCGAGGTAGTCCCACCTACTTCCATTTCCTTGATATCTGACAAGTAATGTAGGAAGGTAATCTCTCAAACCAATAAGTTTGTATTTGTCTTTATTCACTCTCAAAGTGAGTGAAAGGATGAAACCACATCCATGGCCTCCACGGTTGATCTCCCCATGCATCAGAAGCAAGTGGATAAGGTCATGGAAGAATACAAAGACATCTTCTCATCAACCATGATTAGGGAACCTCTACACTATCAGGTCGAGTATTCAATTGAACTAACTCCTGATGAAGTGCTACCTAATGGGCCAGTCTATTGTCTCTCTTTTCTAGAAAACAAGGATATCAAGAGTTAGATCCAAGGACTACTCCAAAAGGGGCACATCCAACCCATCTCATCACCATTTGGAATCTCAATCGTGCTTGTTCAAAAGAAATATGGGACCTGACAACTATGCATCGATTATTTTACCCTAAATAAAATCACAGTTAGGAACTGGAACCCAATTCCACGAATTGATGATCTCCTTCACCAAATCAAGGGGGTTGAATACTTCCATAAGATTGATATGAAGTTTGGCTACCATCATGTCCCAATAAAGCAAAGATATGTATGGAAAATTGCCTTCAAGTTCAAATATGGTATTTTGGAATGGTTTCTCATGCCCTTTGGTTTGATGAATTCCCCACCAATTTTCATGAGGATGATGGATGATATCTTGTGGCCTTTCACCAATTCTTTTTTGGTGGTGTATCGGGATTACATCCTCATTTACAACAAGACTTGGGAAGAACACTTGTAGCATATTCAGCAGGTTCTACACACTTTGCGACAACACAAGCTATACATAAATTTAGAAAAATGTTTCATAGGAATGGACATGGTCCTGTACCTAGGATACATTGTTGATGAGCATGGGGTGCATGTTGATCCCATCAAGATCTAGGTCATTCGTGACTGGCCAACCCCAACCACACTCACTGAACTTTAGAGCTTTTTATGCATTTCCAATTTCTATCACAAGTTCATGTTGGGATTCTCCCATATTGCATGGACCCTCAACCAAGTAACCGAGGGTGGTGGTAAGGAAATGTTTGTGTGGGGCCTGTAGAAAAAATAAGTGTTTGATGATTTGAATCAACACTTTGCTCATTCCCAGTAATCTCATTACCTGACCTGAAACAACCCTTTCAGATCGAGACAAATGCTTCATAATATGTTGTGGGCACAATCCTCACTCATCACGGACACCCCATGGCCTGTCATAGTGATTCACTATCATATGTTTTGCGTAAGTACCATACTTACAAAAACTAAATGTACTCTATTTTACAATCCTAATACTAATGGAGGCATTACATTCTCAGGAAGGATACATTCATACACACAGATCATAAGTCGTTGCAGTTCATGCAAACACAGTGGAAATTACAGAATGATCGCTATCAGAAGTGGTCCACATACTTGCAGCAGTTCCATATCAACAACAAGTATAATACAAGAAGCACCAAACATGTCATTGATTTCTTGAATATCCCTCCATTTGGAGCACTCACCATAGTTCTAAACTCCTATGACCACAAGACCTCCGGGAGGCCCCAACTCTATGAGAGAGATCCTCACTTCTCCACCACCTACCAGATGTTGAGTGAAAACACAATTGTCACTTATTTCCATCTCTAGGATGGGTTGTTGTTCCATTTGGGCCATCTTTGTTGTACATAAAGCAAGCGAGTGAAGCTGATTTGGGAATCCCACTACAGTCGAGTGGCAAGAAACTTTGGTGTCAAAAATACAGTAGCAGTGTTGCAACAACATTTCTATAGGCCAAAACTTCGACAGGATGTTAGCAAGTATATCAGGTCCTACACTGCCTATGCCATTGTCAAATCAGCCATTAAGAAATAATCCATGTACACCCCTCTTCCTACTCTTGAAGGGAACATGGAATCCATCTCGATGGACTACATGTTGGGCCTTTCATCAACGAAGCGAGGAAATGAGTGTTTTTTTTGTGGTCATTGATCATTTTTCAAAAATGACGATTATGACCAACTGTAAGAAGAGTATCATAACATAGGCCACTTCCAAGATATTCTTCGAATGAGTGTGGGTACAATTTGGGATACTGAAGCCCATCATCTCACATAGGGATTTTTGTTCCTCAACACATTATAGTCGAGCCTCTGGTCACTGTTGAACACCAAGATCACCAAATCCACTTACTTCCACCCCTAGATGGATGTTCAAACCGAGGTTTTCAAACGTATGATCGTGCATATCTTGCGCATGTACAATTCGAAGAATCCTCGTTCATCGGATGAGAGTCTTCCCTATGTTTATCATAGCTACAAAAAAGGCATACATAGCTCAAATGGTCACAACCCCTTTCTAGTGGGGTTGGTATTTCAACCATATGGTCCCCTGGATTTTACACTACCCCTTGCGACCAACGAGGAAGACTTATCCCATACCCAAAATCAAGCTGACAAATCTACCAGTTTCATTGAGCGGATCCAACACATATGAAAATAGGTTCAAGATATTATACATAAGTCTAATTCCAAGTATAAGCAATGCCATGATAAACATCGGGTGCCACACAAGTTTTAGGTGGGAGATAAAGTTTGGTTTCACGTGCATAAACAAATCCTTAAGGGGCCCCATTGAAAGCTTCATTCACTCCACTATGGACCTTACACCATCACCAAGTATTTGGGTGAGAATTATTTTGATATCAACATTCCCCCCTTCCTTGGATTGCATCCAATATTTAATGTGGACCTCATTTGGCCATATTGTCCACAACCATTGGACACCTCAGAGATAGCAAAACAATTGACACCCACAGAGCTCAGCCCTGACTGCATGGAACAAGCATCCACTAATCAAATCATGAAAACATAGGTCAAGGGAACTTGCCAACAAAGGATCTAGAGGGATGATTTTAGGGGCTAAATTTCTCTCATGGGCTAATTTTCCATGGTTTTTCCCAAAAAAAGATTCGCTATTCTAAAAATGATTCACCCAAATTCTATAGGATAAAATTATTTTACCTTAAAAATCGCCAAAAATTTATATAAACTATATAAAATCCTTAGAAATTTGAATATTTTTACAATTATATCGCCAAACATTTATAGTTGGCATATAAAGGATTAGTAAGATTCGCCAATTTTTCAACATTTTAAAATAATTTTCCATTCTTAAAATCATCCTTGAGATTCTAGATTTATCAGGTTGTCAGAGTACGGCAGCTCCTGCACTAAGGCAAGTGGTTCACTCGGGGCCAAATTTCCTCATCTGATGGGGGATCTCAACGAAATGGAGACCATTGCTTCCTAATGGGGGGAGGTTGATCCAGGTGGATATAGGTGTCCACACACCTATTCCAATTGGCTCACTTACATATTTCATCTATGTAGTCTCAGTTTTCATATTGGGATTTGTTTCCTACTTTTCGGGTCATAAACTTCCGGGGCCATTTTGAGGCCCTAAACAACGTTTTTAGGGCTCTCCATAGTCAAACTATAGATAGAGACAAATTTTTATGGAATAATGTGTATTCATCAGATAGAAATTTCCAATGGGCTATTGTGCGCCTAAAACATAGATCATGTGCAAAAGTTATGACCCAGAGAAGTTGATGTACTAACTTACCCCAATGAGACCCACATGAATTTTGGTGCTTCATATCCTAGGGTTAGGTTTATGGATGCCTAGGGTTTTGGCATTCATGTTTGATGTAAAAATTCCCTTGGAGCCTCATTGTAGTCATCATTTTGCGAATGAGTATAGTCGTCACATCTCTTCTCAGAGATAAGATGCCACCATTCTAACAACTTTGTTTCAATGTACATGTTACAATTTCAACATATTCCATATTTAATAGAAGTCAACATTTAATGTATCTCTATTATTATTCATTATGTCTCTATGTTAATATTATCAATATATATTTTCATTTCGTTCCTCTCATAAATCTGGATCACAAATACCTTGTGAAAATGAGAATGTTGGCTCATGATGAGACCCCCTTTATCTTAGTTGTGTAACTAAGAGCCACTACCATGTCTTAGTTTCCAGATGATGGTAATGTCATACAACTTCATACCCATGATCATGATAAGATGACTCATGATGAGACCTCCTATCCTCCAAATAACCCCTAATCATTCAATATCATTTATTCTTGTGGGTCCCCCTTTTCTTACAAAGAAGCATTTCATTTCATTTTTCAGGGATCCCTGGGTGAAGAATATGGAAGGTATATATATATGATTTTATATTTTTAACCAACAACAATCCCTATGGGCATTTAGTCCCTTCTTCCCATATATGAGGGACAACCCCTTCTTTGCTCAATACACCCTAAAATCCAAAGAGACAAGGCAATGGGGAGTTTTAGGTGATGGAAAGTGGTTAGTATGGCTGGGAATGCTATGATGGATCTTCAAGGGAGTTCCTAGTATCAAAATCGTTCCCAAGGAATACCACTTACCAGGACACAATGTCAACCACCAAGGTGAAATGTGGCAAAATGCATAATGTGCAAGCATATGTGATGGAATATAAAGAAGTCTAAGATATAACATAATCTAAATTCCTGAAATATTGAAATGACACTCACCATAATTCTTGACTTGTGCCTCATGGAGCAACACCCAATGCCTCCCATAATCCATCTGGTGTGGTGGATTTCATTTGAAAATACTAACCTCTATGGTGGTGAGAAGGGTCTCCATCTGTGCAAGTGTATACAACTAGTCATGTAGTCTCTTGGCACTCCATATTTGCAACCTGAGGGCCTCAAGACATGATATCCTTAGTGATCCCACAAAATGGGGATAACATTTGGATCCTACTTGGATACCTATGCGTTTCGTAAAGTGCATGAGAACCAGAACATCTCCTGGTAGACCTGTGCCTACCAAAACTCAGACAAAATGATCATAGCATCTAGGGTGGTGCTATCACCCTTCGTTCATATAAAAACTCAAATGAAAACTAATCTAGAAAAAAAAAATTAACATTTTTTCAAAAAACTTATAAACTCAACATGAAATCAATATGCAAGTAGAGAGAAATGAAAATGAAATCCATCTAAACTAATATGAACAATCAAGATGAAAATGAAAGGAAAGAAAGATGACCTACCTACTCACTTGGGGCCTGATCTCTAAAGAAATCAAGTGTCTCCTTGGAAATAATGTTTAAGTAGAGATATATTCACTGGTAGTGCAATCCTCATCCCTTCTTTCATGGATAATTAAAAGTAGTTCAGGCCAGATATTTCCTCTATATTGTAGGGCCCTAACCAAATACTGTCAAACTTTTGATGCATTCCTAGTTTTTTTCTTCTCTTGTCCCACATTAATATGTGGTCCCCTTCCTTGAAATATATTTTCCTTGCATTTCAATGAAAGGTTCCTTTCACCCTTTCTTGATTCTTTTCCATTTAATCAAAGTCCATTCATCGAGTTTCATCCAGTTCCATGAGTTGTTCAATTCACCCCTACAATGGTTCTTTATCTGTACCAAATTTTGGGGATATTTGTAATGTTGGAATATGGAGATTTATAGGAAAGCTCTCTTTTATCCTGTACAAAAAATCAAAATGGGTCTTTCTATTAGAGGTCTTGGTATTTGTGCAGTCTACCCACAAGGCATAGTTAATATTGTTGTCCCAACTCTTCTTGTTTTCCCCAACAATCTTCTTCACAATGTTCATAATATTTTTGTTGTTGGATTTGGGAAAACCATTTCCTTGAGGGAAATAATTTGAGGAGTGAGATAAAAAAATCCCATACTTGAAGGAAAAATCATTGATCAACATTGAGCTAAAGGTTTTGGCGTTATCAGTGGTTATATTAGCAGGGACACCGAACCTAGTAATAATGTTTTCCTCAAGGAACTTCATCACAACTTTTTCTATTTCTTTCTTTGTTGGGACAAATTCCACTCATATGGTGAAGTAATTAGTGCTGGCCGAAATCCATCAATACACGTTACTAAATTTGTCCTTGAATTCACCAATTAAATCCAATCCCCATTATTGAAAGGGCGCTTCTACAATCACTGGATTAAAGGTAAGGGAAGGAAGGTGTTTATTTCCGGTAAAAATTGGCATGGTTGACAATATATAAAATATCGATGTGTGCCAGAGAAAATAGTAGCACAATATTATACTACCCTCAAAATATTATGGTGATCCAGGTGGATATTGGTGGCCACCCACCTTTTCCAACTAGCTCCTCTTGGCAGTTTTTAGTTCAACATGTTCTTATGTACTTCTTTGTAATTGTGGGTTCTACACTTATGGGGCTGTATGAATCCATACACATCTTCCAGGTGGAGACTAGTGGCCTCCCACCTAATCCAACTAGATTATTTTGGATGTTTTCATGTAAACACATGTTTTTGTACTTCGAGGGTCATTTTGGGAACCTAAATAGTGCTTTTTTGGCTTTCCATAGTCAAACTTTACACAGGGGTAGAGTTTGACGGGGTAATGTGTATTTCTCGAAAATACCTTTCCAACAAGATATCACACGCCTAAAATGGAGGTCATATGAAAACGTTATGACCCAAGGAAGTTGAGGTACCAACTTACCCATCGGGGCCCTCATGACATTTTGTGTTTCACCTCCTAGGGTTAGGCTTTTTTATGTATAGGGTTTTGGAATTCATGAGTAATGTTTAAAAGGCCTCTGGAGCCTCATTGTAATCATTCTTCTCATATATATGTAGGTAGAAGCCACATATCTTCTCAGAGATAGCTACCACCATTCGAGTAAGTTTTTTTAGTTCTGCAGTTTTACAGTTTCAACCTATTTCATTTATTCAATAGAAGATATTGTTCATTGGATATCTATGTTGTTATCTATTTCTCTATGTTTATTGTGTTCAGGTTATTAGTCAGTTTGTTCCACTCCTAAATCCGGATCAGTGGTATCAAAGTGGTCTGCTCTTCATTTATTTTTATTCATTCATGTCCCTAACAAGATCTGGATATAAGAGGTTGGGACTCCAACCAATTGATCCTTTGTAATATTGGTCATGTCAAGATTGACAAAAACCCATGGGGGATGAAATTAAAGATTATGGATTAGGATATCCTTTTAAAATGTTTCTCGAGAAATCCCTTGCGTGTCAAAGGAATGAAATGATGGACAACTTTGCTGAGATCCTTCGGTGGCTGCCCATAGGAGAAACATATTCATCAAGCAACAATGCAACCCCCTTCAAGTTACAGGTAAATTTTGATATTCCATTATTTGAAAGATTGATAGATGCGGATACTATAGATAAATGGTTGAATCTACTCGAAGGGTATTTTTCGATTGAAAATTTTTTCGATAGGGAAAAGTTTACTTTTTCACTCCTCAAGGTTGTCCCCCATGTTAAGGATTGGTGGGATACTTACTCTAAGAAAAGGGCCATAGAGGAATATTCAATATTTGCGGTCACCCATGTTATCACACATAGCTGTCAAAAGATTGTAGGACGACCAAGTCTGTGGTCTGTGAAAATATCATCCTTGAGCACAAAGCACAACATTCAAAATGGTCCATTTCGGGCTTGAAACACAAGCAAGCAGACAGGCTCGAATTTCAGCAGCGGAGATCCCATGAATAATTCATATCAACGGCTCTCGGGCGATAAAGATTTCAAAGTAGCGCAAGGATTAATGACTAGAAAGAGGAGCCAAAGTCCCAAAGTAAATTTAAGCCATTGAAGGTTGAGGACACGCATCAGCGGATATCACACTTCATAAGATTCACTTCAGAGGATTGAGAGAACCATACATTGGAATGGCGTGAATCCCAAACTCCCGAAGTAATTGTGAGTCGTTGATCTCCACAGAAGGAAGCGGGGTCCATCCAAGAGAGAGGATTTCCCAGATCATAGATCATGACCAGATCAACGACCATGATTCATTGCAGGGACAAAACTTGCTTGAGAGTTAAAATTATTGAGCGGTCCTACAATCAAAACCATGGTATAATTAAAGAGATATGTGGCAGAAGGTGGTGAATTATGGGCTCAAAAGCGGTGTGAATCCAAACCACTTTTTACAGACCCACAATCACATGCTTATATAGCATTTAATCCAAGATAAATGCATGGTTCCCCCCTAGGCATTGAGGCTCGTCCCAACCTCGAGGAGGATTATGTTAATGGAAAATGATTGGTAGCTAAAACCTCATCTTAGTCCATAAATAAAAGGCATAGATGCCATGGCCGAGAGGAATAGAATGTCATCTTGCGGTACCAAAGAGGTCAGAAAGGCCCATATTGATCTGAGTTTGCATCTAACAAAGGAATACATGCACAGTCTGACAAAAGAAGGCACAGACATAAAGCATTGAATGCGATAGCCAGGTCACACTCCTGACAGTTTTGGACTGAGACGATTAGAAATAGATCATTCTTTATTTTGTAAAAATGGGGTGTTATTCAAAGGCAAGAGAGATGAGTGAGTTTTAGGAGCAGGGTTCTGTAATTTTTCAGTTTGTATGCCTATGGGCTTGGATTGTAAATATATGTTATTGAAGATTCCTTTGAATCGTTTTTATCAGACTGTCTTATTAGTTTGTACGTTGTTTCATGCTTTCCTTCTTGTCTGAATGTAGTATCTGTGATTCAAGGATTCTTGAGGCGATGGAGGATCTGTTTCTATCTTTCCCATGTTCATCGTTCATCACTTAGACCCTTTTTTTTTCCTTATTATCTAAATGCAATCTCTCTGATTTATGGATTCCTAAGGTGATGGAGGATCTATTTCTATCATTCCCATGTTTCATGGTTCGTTAGATATTCTCTTTTTTTCTTATTGTTTGGATGTAGGATCTCTCTGATCTATGGATTCCTAAGGCGGTAGAGGATCTACTGTCATCTTGCATATTTTTCATGGTTCATCACTCAGAAATTTTATGTCTTCTTTATCCTTATCAACACATTAATCTTTTGTCTGATAGGTGGTTTAAATGCCTTCCTTATTCACAATATTTATGAATCCATAGCCCAATGGTTCCGAACTGATTTGCAGTTACTTATGTTATGCTTTCCTCTCTCTACAGTCTTACTGATCCACCTTCTCAACCCATTTTAATCCTTTTTCTTTTATTTTGATGGGTATTGGGATTTCCCTCTTACAGTCTGAGGGTGAATCTCAGTGCTAACATCCCCTACATGGGATTCCTTCTAGGATGCCATTAAATAATAGTACTACCCTATTGGAAGCTACAGGGATGAGCACAACAGATCAACCACCCTGCGTCATGAAAGGGACCAGAAAATACCAAATTTCACCAATATTTTCCATAGCCTGTGCACCAAATTGGGTATCAAAGACTATGAGCGACATGTGGTGCTCAAATACCACGGGTTTTTACATAGATACATTCAAATAGAAATGGATTTTATGGACATTTCATCATTGGGTATGGCTTCTAGATATGCTGTCAAGATAGAGAATAAATTTAAGAAGAAGAGACGAGAGTTTGGATATGAAAACTCCTCACAGTCGAAGCAGGGAAAAGGTGGACCTAACCCAAAAAATAAGGTATAGTGAAAATATCGCCACTCTTAGGACAACCAGTCCAAGCCACAACATAATAAGGGTGATGAGAAGTCAAAGAAGGACACAGGAAAATGGTGTGAATACCATAAAATTCCTTGGCACAAAATCGAAGAATGTCACTTCAAGAAGTAAGTTGTGGTCGAGTTGAAGGCCTCCGAGTCAGAGTCCAATTATGACTCTGGATCAATTCCAAAAGGAGGGAAGAAGACTATCTATGTTGAACCCATTAACATTGTCACTACCACCAAATTCTAGCCAAGTGAAGCAAAATAAACTGAGGAAGGGGAACGTGTCTTTCACTCATAGATGTGGGTAAAGGGGGCTCTACTTCATTTCATTATCTATAGTGGTAGTCATAAGAACCTGATCTTAGCATAGTTCATCAAGCCACTGGACTTGCTGATGACACTACACCCGCAACCCTACACCATCAATTGGCTTTGCCAAGCAAGAGATATTTGTGACAACCGAAAGTGTCTTTTTCCCTATGGCATTAAGCCTTTCAAAGATGAGGTATTTTGTGATATTTATCCCCTTGAAGTTTTTGATTTTGTTTTAGGAAATCCATGTTTGTGGAAGTGTCATGTTGTGTATGAGTCTAGACCCTACAGTTTTATTATCACTTTGGGTAGACAATTGTATAACATACTAGAGCTCATGTCGCCTATTGCTATTTCTTTAATATCTTCTAAGAAATGCAATAAGGTCATTTCACAGAACGAGAATTTTTTCTTCTTTTTGATTCGTTCTCATAGTCAGTAGAAGGTTGCCACCACATCTATGTCCTCTACACAAATCCTCTCTTTGTAGTATAAGTAAGTGGATGGGATCGTGGAAGAGTACAAAGATATATTCTCCTCACCCACCAGGGTACTGACACACTGAAAATTCAAGCATCCAGTTGATCTAACCCCTAGTGCACCTCTGCCTAATGGACCAGTCTATCATCACTCGGTAATGGAAAATGATGAAATCAAGAGTCATATCCAATAGCTTATTCAAAAGGGGCACATCAGACCCAACCCCCCCCCCCCTTGTTGAAGCTCGATTGTACTGGAGCAGAAGAAGGATGGGGCCTAGCGGCTCTGAATTGATTACAAAGAATTAAATAAAATCATATTTAGGAACCGATACCCAATTCCCATAATTGATGACCTTCTTGACCAAGTCAAGGGGGGAAATTTCTTCAACAATATTGACCTAAAGTCTAGCTACCACCAGGTTCCCATCGAACCAACTGATGTATGGAAGAAAACTTACAAATCTAAAGAAGGTCTCTTCAAATGGTTGGTCATGCCCTTTGGATCAACAAATGCACCAACCACTTTCATGAGATTGATGGATGATGTGTTAATACCCTTCACCAACTCTCTTGTGGTGGTATATTTGTATGACATCCTCATATTCAACAGAACTTGGGAGGAGCACATGCAACATATTCAGTAGGTTTTGAGTAATCTGCGTCAGAAGAAGCTATATGCCAACTTGGAAAAATTCTCCTTTGGCATGAATATGATCCAATACTTGGGATACATTGTTGACAAGAATGGGGTACAAATTTATCCAGGTAAGATCCAAGTCATCTCTGACTAGCCAGCCCCAACCATACTAATCAAGCTTCAGAGCTTCTTGGGTCTGACCAACTTCTACAAACAGTTTTTTTTGGGATTATCCCATATTGCATGGGCATTCAGCCAAGCGACCAAGGGAGGTGGGAGGAAAAATTTGGTGTGGGGGAAGGAACAACAATGAGAATTTGATTATCTGAAACATCACTTGTGATTAGCTCCAACACGCTCCTTTATCGATCTGCAACAACTGTTCGATATTGAGACTGATGCATCTGACTATGTTGTAGGCACAGTTCTCACTCAGAACGAGCATCTGGTGGCATACAATAGTGAGACACTCTCAGATATTGTTCAAAAATACCCCACCTATGACAAGGAAATGTATTCTATTGTATAAGCTTGTCATCAATGGAAACATTACATTCTAGGAAATAATACAAGCATCCACACTGATCACAATCCTCTTTAGTTCATACAAACACAAGGGAAGTTTCAGAACAACCGCCATCCAAAGTGGTCCACCTGCCTACAACAGTTCCATCTCAACATCAAGTATAATACATGGAACACAAATCATGTCATTGAATTCCTCAGTCTACCTCCCATGGTTGCACTCACCACTATGCTCCATTCCTGTGGAACTGAGGCATCTGAGTGGCCCCAACTTTATCAGCAATAACAAGATTTCACCAATACCTATAATCTCTTGAGTACAGGCACAAATGTCACCAATTTTCACATTCAGGATGGACTGTTATGAGATCTAGGTCATCTCTATGTTCTTGCAAGAGAGTGTGAAAATATTATTTGGGATGCTCACTACATTCAGATACAAGGACATTTTGGCGTGGAGAAAATTGTGGTCATTCTACAAAAACATTATTATTGGCCAAAATTTCGAGAGGACATTAGCAAGTATATCGGATATTACATTGTTTGTGCCATTTCCAAGCTAGCCATCAAGAAGCAAGGCTTATACACCCCTCTTCCTACTCCCTAAAATCCTCAGGAATGCATCTCTATCGATTACATGTCTATCCTTCCTCCAGGAAATGATTGTGTTTTTTTGGTATTTGATCAGTTTTCAAGGATGGACACCCTCACGTCTTACAAGAACATCACAGCAACAAATACTGCCAAGATATTCTTCGAACGAGTGTGGGTCCATTTTAGGATACCACATACCATCGTCTCTGTCTGGGATAACAGGTTCCACAAAAAAATTTGGTCGAGCCTCTGGTCATTGTTGGACACCAAGATCACTAAATCCACCTCTTTCCACCCCCAAACCAGCGACCAAACATAGGTCATCAATCAGATGATTATGCACATGTTGTGCATGTACAACTCTAAGAATCCATGTACATGGGATGAGAGTCTCCCCTATGTTCAGTAGAGTTACAACATGGCTCTCCATAGCTCCATCACCCATAGCCTATTTCAGGTGGGGCTAGGATTCCAACCATTGGGTCCCATTGATGTTGCACTACCTCTTGCAACCACACAGGAAAACATTTCCCATGTTCAGTATGAGACTAACAAAGCCACCCAATTCATTGAGCGGAATCAACACATCTGCCAACAGGTCCATGAGATTTTCCAGAAACCCAGTGCTAAGTACAAGCAGTGCCATGATAAACATAGGGTACCACACTAGTTTCTGGTGGGAGAAAGGGTCTAGTTACATTTGTAGAAAGTGAATCTTACAGGGCCCCATCGAGATATCCACCCACTTCGCTATGTTCCTTACACTATCACCAAGGCTGTGGGTAGCAATGATTTTGAGCTCAATAGTCCACCCTTCCTTGGCTTGCACCCAGTGTTCAATGTGGACCTCCTTCAGCCATATTTTCCACCATTATTGGACACCTCATAGATCGTAGAAAAACTGACACCAACAGAAATCAAACCTAACTACATTGAACATGAATCCACTAATCATATAGTGGACACACAAGTCAAGGGAACTCATCAGCAAAGGATCCATCTTTATCGGGTTTTCAAGGAAGGGAAGCTCCTACACCAAGGAAAGTGGCTCACTGAGGGCCAAATTCAACAGAGGTTTCATCACATGATAGGGGAACTCAACGAAATGGATACCATTTCTTCCTAAGGGGGTATGACTCTTCCAGGTTCATATTTGTGGCCACCAACCTATTCAAACTAGCTCCTCTTAGCAATTTTTAGTTCAACACGTTCTTTTGTACTTCTTTGTAATTGTGGGTTCTACACTTTTGGGGTTGTCTAAATCCCTAAATATTTTCCAAGTGGATACTGGTGACCTCCCACCTAATTGAAATGGCTTATTTTGGAGGTTTTCATGTCAACACATCTTTCTCTACGTCCAGGGCCGTTTTGGGGCCCTAAACAACATTTTTTTGGCTTTCCACAGTCAAATTGTAGATAGGTTCAGAGTTTTATGGTGTAATGTGTAGTTCTCAAAAATACCTTTCCAACAAGCTATAATGCGCATAAACCTTGGTCATATGCAAACTTTACGACCATGGGAAGTTGAGGTACCAACTTACCCATCAAGGCCCACATGACGTTTGGTGTTTCACCTTCTAGGGTTAGGTTTTTGGATGTCTACGGTTTTGGCATTCATGAGTAATGTTAAAAATTCCTTTGGAGCCTCATTTTAATCATTCTTCTTAGACAAATGTGTGTAGAAGCCACATATCTTCTCAGAGATAGGTACCACCATTCGATAAAGTTGCCTCAATTATGCAGTTTCACAGTTTTAGCCTTTTCATTTATTCAATAGAATATATTGTTCAATGGATATATGTGTTGTTCTCTATTTCTTTGTGTTTATTGTATTCAGTCTACTAATAAGTTCATTCCTCTCCTAAATATGGATCATATGGGAAATGGTTTGTGCTGCAAAATGTCCAAAACAATGCCATGAATGAAGGTCGGTCACTAACTTGTCAGCTTATTCTTTATAAACACACTTGAGGATTCTCCCATCTGGGTTCCTCCACCCAAGACCATTCTTTGTTAGGAAATATTTCATAGCTTTAAGTCTTAGGGATATTCTTTTATGTTCCACCAAATTATTAGGGAAAGTGAGGTTTTTCAAGTAATAACTGACATCTAAATACCATTCATTGTTCTCAATCTCACTTATGATAACATTGACTTGTTCCTCCTCTCCTACCTCATTGGCCTCTTGATTTCTTTTTGTCATCATCTTTGTCAGTACTTATGCTTTAATTATATTGGTTGGTTTGATCTCCAAATCATATTCCTTTATTTTTGAAATCCACTTTCCTCTTGATCCAAGGCAATCTTGTTGTGATAAAATGTCCTTTACAGTCGGGTAGGGATCAAAGTCTTCGATATAGTTGTATCCTACATAATTTCGAAAGTCTTTGAGAGACTTGACCAGAGCGTGATATTATGTTTTCTTAATGGTGTAATTCAATTCTGAGTCTCTAATATTTTTTCTCGTAAAAGAATTCAGTTGTTCATCCCCTTGATCATTCTTCAGTAACAAAACCCCTGCAATGGTGTCCTTTGAAGCACAAGAAAATATGATGAAGAGTTTGGAAAACATTGGGCCAACCAGGATTGGTGCAATAGTTATTGCCTCCTTGATGTGCTGGAAGGAAAACTTACCTTAATTTTCCCATTCGAAACGAGTGTCCTTCTATAGAAACTTGTTAAGGGGCTTAACAATCTCGACAAAGTTTTGAATGAATCTCCTTATGAATTTATTCTGACCAAAGAAATATTGCAGTGATTTCTTGTAATTAGGGAGAGGGATATTCTTGATGGATTCAACCATGGCAGGGTCTATCATGATTTCATATTTTTAAATGATATGGCCTAGTAACCTACCATTTTCAACGCCAAAAACATATTTCTTAGGGTTGAGAGAAATGCCATACTCCCTAAATCTATGGAAAATAGTTATGAAATGTTGGATATACTGTTCCCTCTTTTTCGAGATGACAGTTAGATCATCCTGATATATCTCTATAAGTTTCCCGATCATATCCCTGAAAGCATGGGAAGAATGAGGGAATGTCATAAAGGTACCGGTGTAAAGATTATTGACTTGAGTTGACTGTCTATATAGATATATGTATGGGATAGTCCATGGTGCATTGAAAAGTAGTCCCTGAGTTGGTTAGTCCAAAAGGCATTCGTAAATACTTATAGGTTCCCTAAGGGGTGGTAAAAGTAATTTTTAGTTGATAATATTCTTTTACTAATACTTGATTATATCCTTAGAATACTTCAAGAATGGACATGATTTTTTCATTGGTGACCCTTTGCAAAAGATATTGCATGTTTGGTAGAGGATAATTTTGTTTAAGCAATGCCTAGTTTAATTTTTTTAAGTCTACACATATCCTGATTTCATCAGTCTTCTTCCTTACAATGACTAGGTTAGACACCCACGATGAGTATCTGATATGATCAATTATTCATGCCTCAACCACCCTTTGTAACTCCTTTTTCATTTGTGGGGCAACCTTTGGGTTCATCTTCCCGAGTTTCTATATAAAAGGATTTGTGCCATCAATGAGTGGGATAACATGTTGTATGATGTCTTCATGGTAAGACTTTAGGTATTTATAATACCAAGAAAACACATCTTTAAACTCTCTTATGAGGGAAATTATCTCTTCCCTTTCATCAACCATTGTTCCTTTACCAAACTTGATCATCTTTTGGGAATCCTTGATTCCAATGTTGACGTTAATGATATCGTCATTGATTTTGCTTGAGGGCTTCCCTTTATAAATGTCACTACAATAAAAAATGTCTTCTAAGGGGACAATACCTTTGGGTAGGGGTCCTTCAACTAATCGATCATATCAATATTGTCCTTTTCCACTAATAGATTTATCCGGGCCTCAAAGAATGCACCCTCATTTTGGAGAAAGCGTAGAAGTTGGATATCGTTATCGAAAACCTACCAATGTTTTAAGTTGTTGGGTAACAAGGGTTTGTAATTTACTTCCACCTTGTAGAGAATGATTTCCTTGAAAATTTACAAGGTGGAACTCGAGACAGGAAGGTTGACTGCCAAATAATTCTATTCCCTAGGGATACCTTCAATGGAAAATTTGTCAAACGTCTTTATGGCGTCCCATACAAAATCCCTATAATTTTTCAACCTTCAATTTTTAGCAGTGAATTTATTGTTAACTTGTGAAATAATTAAGTCAAAGTCCCCTATTACGTGTAAGGTATTGATTTTCATGTCAAAATCAAGGTTAAGGCCTAGTATAAGGGCTTCATACTCGACGATGTTTTTTTTGTAGTTGAACTCAAGCCTATAAAAGAAAAGGGTGGTCTCATTGTCTGGTGATATTAAGACTAACCCTACACCTGAGTCTACGATTAAGTGTACACCATGAAAATATAAGCCCCAAGATACCTCCTTATTTTCCTCATCAAGGAAGAGGTATTTTTCCAAAATGAAGGTGTTTTAAATCCCTTCTTCTAGAACCTAGTGGGTTATATTGACATGATCCACAACACCTACATTTTTGGTCTTTTTCGGGGAAGAAACTTTCTCCCCACCTTTGATGATATTAACTTTTTTTCTTTGTGAGGCTCTTCCAAGACTTGTTGAATGTGTTGAAAGAAATTTTCTTTGGCCTGTTTTTTTGCTTGTCTCTTTTCCAATTCCAATATCTTACTCGGTGGGAAAGGTGTATTTCTTAGTGTCACTTACTTCTCATCCTATAATAGATTGATCATGAGATGAGACACCTTTTCAGCTTCCTTCTCTCATTCCTCTTACAGGTAAGTTCGAACATCGGGGGGAATGTACAGTGAGACAAAGTCATTAATATGATTAATATGAAATCTCTATTTAAGATATTCTTCCTCTTTTATGAGAGAGGAGGCTAAGGTTTATTCTATTTCACAAGATCTCTCTTGAGCCTCAATAAAAGAGGAAGAATATCTTAAAGAGAGGCTAAGTTTTATTCTATGTCACAAGATCTCTCTTGAGCCTCAATAAAAGTTGTAGGGCGTCTCCCAATCAAAACCCCATATCGGTCTTTCATGGTTGATATGTAATACTTGAGGATGGTAGCCTTGGAAGGTTATAAATCTTGAGGGAAACTTCTTACGAGGGTGTTGAACCTATCACTGAAATCCCTTATACCTTCCCATGACTTTCTCTTGTAACTATAGAGTTGGCTATAAATGGATTCATAATCTTTCCTCTTTCCAAATATTTTGGTAAAAATATCTTGAAAGAGGTCCCAATTCATGATTGTTCCTTGGAAATTACTATTAAACCACTCCTTTTCCCTTCTAACAAAAGTGTAAGTGAATAGCTTGATCAAGATATCCTCATGTTGGTCATAAGGTTCTAGAGTGTGAAGGAAATAATCTAAGTGATCTTTAGGTGTAGTGAGATCTTCTCATGAAAATATGGGGATCCATTCCATGAAGTCTTTTGGGATTTTATGAGGATATCAAAGGATATTTTTTATGCCCAAAGGTTATGCGCCTCGTTGGCCCACAGGATCTATGTATCATTTGGTGAGGTGGGTGCGGGTGAGAGTGGAGGTGTGGAGGACATAGGTTAGGAAGGAGGGATAAGAGGAGGAGAGGGACAATCATGATAAGTGGTAGACGACGAAGGACTAGACCTTTCAGGTGAGGGATTACAACCTTTGGAAGGGTTTTGGGGGGTCATAATACACTTTTTTCATACCATCTTGGAGTCCCCAGACAAGCTTCGGGATAGTCTTGTCGAAATTTAAAAATGTAAGAAGGGAACGCCCCTTTGGTGGAGTCACTAGGAAAGCTAAGGAAGAGGATTTTGGGATAGATTTCTAAAGTATTGTTATGGTTCTGAACCCTCAAAATGATGCTGAAATGTTATCGCACATGTTGTAGTTTTGGAAAATACCAAGCACCAAAATGGAAACAACTTAGAGAGAACCTACCCACTTTCACCTTAGGCAGTTGTTCTCATCACTTTAGAGCTGAGGTAGTCACCTCAACAGGGGAATCCTAGAGTCTCTAGGGGGGATTGATATGGAAAATCAGAAGTATGGATGGATTCCCCTAAAGGTTAATTCTATATGGTAAAAGTAAATTGGAAAATAGTCTTGGGAAAGGTTAAGGGTTTTCAAATGAGTTGAGTGACCTATGGAGAGTAAGCTACCTTCCCTAGACAGAATAAAAACCAAGTATACTTATAATATGTTAGATGGAAAAACAAGTTAAGCTTGTTTTCCCTAATTTCATCAATAATCAATGATATATATCAGCATATAAAATATAACACGATCTGCAAAATAAGTGCTAAAATTCCAATTGAATAAGCACAAAATAAGCTAGTAAAGACTAGTTTAACTCAACAATGATATAGTAAGACTTTGGAAAAAAATCAATGTTGTAACAAAAAATATAACTACAGTGATATTTATCATCCTTATGGCTATAGAAAACCAATCTTTATAGAAGAAAGATCAGCCAATGAAAATCACTTAAACCTAGCTCAAAAGGTGTGCTAGTGTTAGTAGTTTGTTAGGGCAAAGTTATAGAAAATTTCTAAGGATAGTTTAGGAGTTAGCTAGGGTTAGAAGGTTAGAATTATTTATGTGTAAGCATCACTCCAACTCATCATACGCGTCAGTAGCTAGCGCAACAACAAACTTGGAGGGAATGGATCCCAAAGAAGGACGCGCCAACCATCCCAATTTTGTGTTTAAATCTCAAAATTTTAATGAAATTTAATGTAATTAACTTTTTGAAGGATCAAGGAAATTTGAGCCACTGTATTTGTACAGGATAAGTGTATAGTTTCCTTTAATGGATAACAATTAGGTGGATCTAGATCCGATTCGGGCTAGATGTTTGTTTATTTTAATAAATCCTTAGTGGTAGGTATTTTTATTGTGAAGTGATAACACTAAGATAGTATGGAGGGAAATCTCGAGAAGCCCCCTCATGTATAAAGATGTAATTTACCCACCTCCTGATGAATAGGTCTAGGAAGAGTTAGTGGTCTAGGCATCCCCACTAGACCATAGTCTCACACAACATGGGAAAAATTCAACCAAACTAATGTTATATTTTCAAGTTGACTTAGGAAAAAGGGAGAAAGGGAAAAAAGTAACTCAATGAAGATTTAGAAGCTAGGGGTTGAGTTAGGATTTGAACCTAGGGGTTAAACTAAATCAATAGGAAAACATAATAGAGGTATAAAAGAAAGGATAGGGCACACCTCTCATCTTCATCTTGGATATTTGGTATTTTTCTTGTTGAGCTCTTGAGCACATAGTTTTGAGGGTTTTGAGTTTACAAACCCTAGAGAGAAAATCAGCGGTGAAAGATTCCACTCACTTGTTCTAAGATTGGTATTAGGGATGAAATACTCCACACACACCATTCTACATTCATCACAGGTTCCTTCATCGATTCAGGAGAGCAGCAGGGTCGTATCAGTTAGGGTTTTCGAATATGGGTGCACCATTGCTTGAGGAGGAGTTGGATCCAGCTCATTGATAGAGCCTTGGGAGATTCTAGTAGTTAGGTTTTGTATGCAGGACCTTGCTCATAATTTTGGAGGTATTCTTGAGGAGTTACTATGACCAGATCATTAGCCACAGATTTGGAACAACGTTGAGGCAAGGAGGACGTTTGGTGATTCAGGGATTCTTAGATCTAGGGGGTTCTAACTCATATATGATCTTGAGACTTCTTCTAGGGGCTTGTGGCAGCCCGATTTATCATCCTAGAAATTTTCAGAAGATTTGGAGGTATCCTTCAGCCAGGCTGAATTTTTGGTCACTTCAGGGTTTTAGGAGGGTGCAGATTGGATTAGGGTTTCAATAGATTGGAGGAGAAAGACTTGATATTGGAGTTTCAGACTTCCGAGAGAGGTTCCCCTTGTACCTATATACACTTTGGTGTAGTTTTTCATGGTTTTGATATCTCCTTCATATGGGACGAAATATTGGCCTCTTTGTCATCCAGCGGGACACACCAACAGCCTAAGGGGGTTGGACGTACCCTTTGTTCCTAGCATTTGGGATCTTCATCTCATATTCAACCTTTGGAGGCCTATTTTATATTGTCAGGAGAATTTTGTAGCAGCTCATATATTCTATATTGGATCCATCTGATGATTATTCCAGATATGCTTCTATATTGTATTAGGTTCTTGCTTTGTTATAATAAAACGTCAGATCTATGCTTTATGGTTCCACATCTTGTGTATTATTGAGATATTTTATGGATATGCTTTCCCATCACAGGGTTACCAAAGGCACAGGGGAAAGAGTGCATTTTAGTAGTGATGGACAGGTTGACGAACTTTTCACACTTCTTCTCCATTGCTACAGACTCTAGTGCAACACAGGTGGCCGAATTATTCTTCACGGAGATCTTTAGACTGCATGGCCTACCCAAAACCATTTTTAGTGATAGGGATAGCAGATTCATGAGTACATTTTAGAAGGATTTATTCAGGCTAGTTGGTATGGCCTTGACTCCTAGTACTAGCTATCATCCTCAGATGGAAAAACAGACCCAAATAGTCAACAAATGGGTGGAAGGCTATCTTAGGAATTATGTGGTAGGGCAGTAAAAGGCGTGGGTTAGATGGCTACATTTGGGGAAATATTGCTACAACACCACCCATCACATGTCCATAGGCACGACCCCATTCAGGTAATTGTACAACTATGATCCACTCTCTTTCGTGGAGATTTATTTTGGTGATAGTAGGGCCCCAATGGTACAAGATTGGGTACAACAAAGTCAGGACATCCTTAGGGAGCTGAAGGATCATTTACGGAGAGCACAGAACAAACAGAAGGTCCAAGCAGATAAACACAGGGTTGAGCATACTTTTGAGGTTGGTGACTTAGTCTACCTAAGGCTCCAACCATACAAGAAGGATTCTATAAAAATAAGCGGAGTAGAGAAGGTGCAAACACATTTATTTGGTCCCTACAGGATCAATAGGAAGGCACGAGCCATAACTTATGAACTGGAACTCCCACAGGGTAGCATGATACATAATGTCTTCCATGTGTCTTGCTTGAAGAGGGCCATTGGCCAACACATCATGCCCCTTGAGGTGCTTCCACCTCTAGACGAAGAGGGGCAACTCGTTCTGATTCCAGAGGAGATACTCAAGGTTTGGGAGAAGAATCTCACGAAGAGAAGCATCAAATATTACCTGATCAAATGAAAATATTTACCCATTGAGGATGCCACGTGGGAGAATGAACAAGTGGTGTGGGAGACAGGTTTGGAATTGCTTGAGAAGAAGCAATTTCTAGAAGGGGAGACTGTAATGTCTCCCACCTCTTGATGAAGAGGTCTGGGAAGACTTAGTGGTCTAGGCATCCCGACTAGACCATAGTCTCACACAACATGGGGAAAAGTCAACCAAACTAATGTTATATTTTGAGGTTTACTTAGGAAAAAGGGAAAAAGGGAAAAAATTAACTAAATGAATAATTTGAAGCTGGAGGTTGAGTTAGGAGTTGAACCTAGGGGTTAAACTAACTCAACAAGAAAACAAAATAGAGGTATAAAAGAAAGGTCGGGGGGCACCTCTCATCTTCATCTTGGATATTTGGTATTTTTCTTATTGAGCTCTTGAGCACACAACTTTGAGGGTTTTGAGTTTACAAACCCTAGAGAGAAACTTAGGGGTGAAATTTTCCACTCACTTGTTCCACGATTGGTCTCGGGGATGAAACACTCCATCCACACCATTCGACATTTATCACAGGTTCCTTCATCGGTTTAGGAGAGAAGCAGGGCCATACCGCTTAGGGTTTTCTAGCAGGGGTGCACCATTGCTTGAGGAGGAGTTCAATCCAGCTCATTGATAGAGCCCTGGGAGATTCTAGCAGTTGGGTTTTTTTTGCAAGACCTTGCTTATCATTTTGGAGGTATTCTTGAGGAGTTACTATGGACAACTATAGATTTGGAATGACTTTGAGGCAAGGAGGACGTTTGGTGATTTAGGAATTCTCATATCTAAGGGGTTCTAACTCAGATCTAATCTTGAGACTTATTCTAAGGGTTTGTGGAAGCCCTATCTATCATCCTAGAGAGTTTCAGAAGATTTGGATGTCTCCTTTAGCCAGACCGAATTGTTGGTCACTTTAGGGTTTTAGGAGGGAGCAGATTGGATTAGGGTTTCAGCAGATTGGAGGAGGAAGACTTGATATTGGAGTTTCAGACTTCAGGGAGAGGTTCCCCCTGTCCCAATCTACACTTTGGTGGAGTTTGGCACAATTTTTATTTCTCCTTCAGCTAGGTCGAAATATTGGCCTCTTTGTCATCCAGCATGATGCACCAGCATCCTAAGGGGGTTGGATGTACCCTTTGTTCTTGGTATTTTGGATCTTCATCTCATATTTATCCTTTGGAGGCCTATTTTGTATTTTTGGGAGCATTTTGTAGAATCTCATATCTTCTATCTTGGATCCATCTGATGATTATTCCAGATCTTCTTATATATTGTATCAGGTTCTTTCTTTGTCATAATAAAAGGTCAGATCTATTCTTTGTGGTTCCACATCTTGTGTATTGTTGATATATTTCATGTATTGAGTGTATATTGAATAAACTGTGATTGAATAAATGAATTGAACCCTAAGGCTGAAATATCAGTGGCCAACCTGCATACACAATAGTAAATAGTTAATTCAATTGTTAGCTAGTGTCCCCAAGCGAAAACAATTGGCTTGGGAACATTACAAAATAAATGTAAGGTATGTTGAGTAGTTGTTGTTGTTAATTAGTTAGATAGTTGCAAAGGAGAATAGGAGAGGAGAGGAGAAGGAACTAAGGCTCAATTTCAGTCCAACCTTGTACACAGTGTAAATAACATTCAATATTAATACAAAAGAAGATTTCCCTACATATGAATTTATGTGTGTATGTTCTATGAGTTTTATGAATGTCTATAAATGTTTTATGTGTATGTTTATGAATACTATGGAGTATATAATGTTCCCTTTGCATGGATATATAGACTTCTCTATATGTGTGATTTTATGAGTGTTCTGGGCTCTTGAGGCTAGTGCAAGGAGTGCACACCAGAGTTGTTGAAAAACTCTGTGAAGCCAGTAGAAGGAGTGTGCTAGAACTCTGTTTTGAGTTCAAGAAGACCATGCTAGGTGGGAACACCAGAAAAGGTCCTAAACGCGGAAACGAAGAATTCTGCAAAGGAGGCATATCAGAGTTACTAAACACTTTGAGAGAAACTACAAGGCATGCGCCTACACTTAGTAAAGTATAAAATCTCATAAGGAAAGACTATGAAAAAAACACATATCAAAGTTATCGAACACTCTGAACCTGAGTGCAAGGAGTGTGTAGGAACTTTGCATAGAGTAGGCCCAAGCAGCGCACGAGAGCTCTACTTCCTATTCTGTGAGGATATTCCAGGTATGCATGCCAGAGTTATTGAATACTTTGAGGGGAAGTGCAATGTGTGGGAAAGTGTATGTCTTATTTTAGTCAAAGCCTTAGGAAGGAAACTCTTTAAGAAGTGAATTGAGCAAGTGCAAGTGTGCACCAGAGCGTAAGTCCCTTCAATTTAACAAAGCTAAGGAGAATGAGTGTAGAGTTCCAGGAGAGTACTAGAAATCGTTAAAGAAGAAAAGGGCTGAGACCCTTAGAAATTTTTGAGAAAATCCAAAAGTTGAGCAGAGCCAGTTCAAACTTTGAAGAGGAAAGTGAAAGGGGTGCACATATTACTCTTTGGAGTACTAATCCTGAAGAAGACCCATGGAAGGCATTCATTGGAAAAAAAACTTAGCCAAAGTGTTAAGAATTTTGAGTCTGGGGAAACGTAGGGAGTGAACCAGAGGGCAAGTGTTCCCAGTGCCAAAGATCAGGAGAAAGAGGATCTTTTTACCAGGAGGGAAGAAGGATTATTGAAGGAAAAAGTGCCAAGTCCCTTTAGAAAACTTTGAAAGATATCATAAATGATCAGGAGGTGCAATGCAAGATGAGGCCCAACATTCAGTCTTGCAGAAGAAGGATCAAAGGCCAAGCCTTTGAAAAATCTCTAGAAATATTTCATTTGAAGGAAAGCGCATCCATGACAGAGGAGGAGAAGGTACATGAGCTGTCAGATCTAGGTGTGAGGATCACAAGACATCGGATCACGATAAGTATCATAGGGTTTAACCCCTTAAAATCCTTTTGACTTCGTGAATTCGACATTTTGGAGCATGTGTTATAGATGAGGCCAACCTCCTTAAGCTCTGAAGGTCGGAGGTCATTAGGACTGCCCATTAGCAAGAACATGCATCAACATATTTCTGGTAATTTGTGTAGTCGATGGATTTTCTGTGTTAATCACAAAGGAGTTTCAAATCTCGAAGCTATGAGAGGTTGGGGTAAATCCTATTCGTTTCCACCTGTGACATGTGGCACCAAATATTGGAGTCAAGAGACTTGGCACTCCAGAGGAATTTGGGTGAGAGTTGTTAAGGTGAGAGGACTCCCAAAACACCGAAGAGTGGAGTGCATCCTCATTGTATAGCGTGAGACATGTGGCAGTAGATATCAATATACGGAGATTCAACACTCTGGGATATCCTTTTAGCAGTGCCTCAAAAAGTCCTGAAGCCCAAAGTTGCGAACCAAATTTTCAACCGTTGATTCATGGAAGTACTAGAATCATCTGATCCGGTTCAGAGTTCGACTCTCTAGAAGAATATATTGCTTGAGCAGACAGGACTGCCAAAGCACGAAGACCCAAATTCCTCAGGAACTTGAAATTTATCCCACACTTAGGCCCACGATTCCTTGTAATAATTCGTTGGATCTTGGGGACTCCTGCAACTTGGATTATCATGCGAGAAGAAAGGTATATGACTTTTGAGAAGTGTTTTTGAGGGTTCATTAGGGGACCGATATATTATTAAGCTCCTGAAGTTAAAGGACCCTAGTCCAGGAGGTCGCGCAGACCCCAGGAGGTGGTGGGGTTCTGCATCAAGTGGTATCATAGATTGATTATGTTTATAGATAGGAGGAACGAGAGAAGTTTTTGTCTGATACCATCAAGTGGTATCAGATCTTGAGTTTTTCTGCAGATAGCAGGAATGAGAGAATTTTTTGTCTGATACCATCAAGTGGTATCAAAGCCTACATAATATGTTTCTCAATACCATCAAGTGATATCAAAGTGAATTTTGTCTGTAGACAATAGGAAAAGGAGGAGAGGTAGAGAATTGATTCTCTATTTGTGAAGACTATTTGCAAGTGTGCAACAAACAACAGAGAACCAAATGGGATGAAGGAGAAGGAATAGTTCCATTGTTGAATAAAATGAGATCCTATGAAGCTCTTAAGGTGAACAGTTGATGTACAACAAACAGAGAGAATGGAGTTCTCCAGAGAAGGAGAAAGTGAAAGGTGTGCGCCTACACTCAACATGAGTGTAAACGATCATAGAAGGTTCCAGCAGGTGAACTGAGAGGCTAAGCAAGGAGAATCTTGGCAGAGGCTAATTGTAGCTCACAACAAGCAAGTGGAAGCTCACAGAATTTCCAGGAGGGCAGGCATAAGGAGGAAAATGGACACTAAATTCCATAAGCAAGGAAAAAAATAAGACAAAGAGGATATGAGCCAGGAATATATAGATAAAGAGCTCAAGGAGACCCAAGAAAGGCTCGACAAGATGATGTTGAATATGCAGCAGGAAGCACAGGGAAGTTGGAGGTACGAGTGTCCCTTAAATAAGAAAGCAAAGTGGCATGTCCAACAGTTGGTTTCCAAGAGGAAGTGACAGATATTGAGGAGGTGGCCGAGGAGAGTTGAGAACCTCAATGAACAAGGGAAGAGATCAATCAAGGATCTCGCAGACTGCCAGGAGGGAAGAGATGAAATTTTAGATCTCTAGGTGGGAAATAATAATAGATCAACTGAGGATATAATAAACTTCCAGGTGGTCAGAAGTGAAAGTTCATATTTCCAAGTGGGAAAGGTGAAGAAAATGAGAGTGTTTGAAGGTCTCAAGAACTCACTAGTGAGTTTGAATCAACAAGGAGTGCCGATAGAGGAGGATCATAGACGGGTTCTAATCGTTGAAGGAATGGTTTGAATTTTATGAGAAGAACGAAATGAATACAGATTATTAAAATATGATTAACACAAAATAACAGAGATACAATAAAACTGGTTTTCTATTCAATAAGGAAATAAGCTGAAACTGTAAAATGCAGCGGAAAACAAGCTTGTTGGAATGGTGGCAGCTTATCTCTAAGAAGAGATGTGATAGTTGCGCTCATTCACAAGAATATGGTTACAATGAGGCTCTGGAGGCATTTTACAATAAACAAGAATGTCAAAAAACCTATACATCCAAAAACCTAACCCTATGAGATGAAGCACCAAAATTGATGTGTGCCCCATTTGGGTAAGTTAGTACATCAACTTCCCCGTGTCATAACTTTTTCATACGATCTCCATTTTAGGTGCACAATAACCCATTGGAAAGGTCTAACCGAGAAAAACAATTTTTTACTAGACCAGGTTATTGTTAGAAGGAATGAACTGGGTTCCAAATCCCAGAAAAACATCGTTTAGGGCCTCAAAAGGGCCTTGGAAGTTTGGAACCCGAAAAACTGCCAAGGTGGAAATTTTGTTTTCAAGCCAATGGAATAGGTGGGTGGCCATCGATATTCACATGGATGAATCCTCCCTCCTTAGGAAGAAATGGTCTCCATTTCATTGAGTTCCCCCATCAAATGAGGAATTTTTTGTTGAATTTGGCCCCGAGTGAGCCACTTGCCTTGGGGCGGGATTTACCCTGCTTTGATGACTCGATAAAGATGGATACTTTGTTGTTGAGTGCCCTTGATCTATGTGTCCAAAATATGATCACTGGATTCATGTTGCATGCAATCGAGGTTGACCTCTTTTGGTGTCAACTTCTTTTCTATCTCTGAGGTGTCCAATAATGGTGGGAAATATGGCCGAAGGAGAGCCACATTGAAGACCTGGATGCAAACCAAGGAAGGGGGGAATGTTGAGCTCAAAATAATTGTCACCCACAACCTTGGTGATGGTGTGAAACCCATAACAGATTGGGCGAAGATTCTGATGTGGCCCTATAATACATTCTTTCTGCAAATGCAAGAAAACTTTATCACCCACCTAAAACTTATGCAACACCCGATTTGATCATGGTGTTGTTTGTACTTGGCATTAGACTTCTGTAGAATATACTGAACCTATTGGCGAATGTGGTGGATCCTCTCAATGAACCGAGTTGCTTTGTCATCTTGTGGTGGAGTAGGGTACGAGTTGGCCGAGGTGGTCTCTAGGGCTAGTGTAACATCCATGGGGCCCAATGGTTGGAATCCCAACCTCACTTTAAAGTGGTTGTGGCTAGTTGAGCTATGAAAGGCTCGATTGTAGCTATGATGGACATAGGGAACACTCTCATCCCATGTGCGGGTTTTTTTTGAAATGTACATGCACAGGATATGTATGACCATCTGATTGACGACCTCAGTTTTTCCATCTATCTGGGGGTGGAAGGCAATGGATTTGGTGAGCTTGGTATCCATCAGTGACCAGAGGATCGACCAGAATGAGCTGAGGAAATGATTGTCATGGTCTAAGATAATGGTTTGTGGGATCCCAAAATGTACCCATACTCGTTCAAAGAAGATATTGCCAGTGGCTTCTATTGTGATGTTCTTCTTACAGGCGGCTAGAAGCACCATCTTGCAAAAGCGATCAGCAACCCAAAAAACACAGTCATTTTCCCTCTTGGTGGATGGGAGGCCCAACATGTAGTCCATTGACATGGATTCCCATAGCCTATTAGGAGTAGGAAGAGGGGTGTACATGCTCTGTTTCTTAGCGTTCGGTTTGGAAATAGTGCAAGCAGTGAAGGACCTAATATACGTGTTGACATCTTGTCTAAGTTTCAACCAGTAGAAATGTTTTTGTAGCACTACCGCTGTCTTTTCAACGGAAACATGTCTTGCCACCCAACAATAGTGAGATTACAAAATAAGCTTCACATGCTTGCTTGATGGAACACAAAGATGGCCCAGAAGACACAACAGCCCATCCTAAAGATGGAAATTAGCGACCACTGAGTTGGAACCCAACATTTGGTAGGTGTTGGAGAAGTCAAGGTCTGTCTCATAGAGGTGGGACCATCCAAAGGTCTTGTGACCATAAGAGTCTATCACCGTGGTGAGTGTCGCGACTGGAGGTCGGCTGTGGAAGTCAACAACTCGGTTGGTACTTCCTCTTTTATACTTGATGTTGAGGTGGAACTGTTGTAAGTATGTTGACCACTTGTGATCGCGGTCGTTCTGCAATTTTCCTTGGGTCTGCATGAACTGTAGTGGCTTGTGATCAGTTTGGATGACTATCTCCTTCCCAAGAATGTAATGAATCCATGGGCAGAAGGCTTGCACAATGGAGTACATTTCTCTTTCATAAGTAAGGTACTTACATACAACATCTCATAGTGTCTCACTATGATATGCCACTGGGTGGTCGCGTTGAGTAAGAACGATGCCCACAACATAGACTGAAGCATTTGTCTCGATCTCAAAGGGATTTTGCAGGTCCAGTAATGAAAGTACCGGGGATGAGCATAAACACTTCTTCAAGTCATCTAAGGCTTGTTGTTGGGATAGGTCCCACACAATGTTTTCCTTACCACAACCCCCAGTTACTTGGATGAGGTCCGATGAGATATGAGAGAATCCCAACATGAACCTACGATAGAAATTAGCGAGGCCCAAGGAGCTCCAAATTTCAGTGAGTGTGGTTGGGGATGGATAGTCACGGATGACCTGGATCTTGGTTGGATCCATATGCGCACCATTTTGATCAATTATGTAGCCTAAGTAATGGACCCTGTCAATGTCGAACGATAATTTTTCCAAGTTTGCATATAGTTTGTGCTGTCGCAGGGTGTGCAAAACCTATTGAATATGAAGCAAGAATTCAACCCAAGTATTGTTGTAGATGAGGATGTCATCCATATACACCACTACAAAATTATTGGTGAAATATTGTAGGATATCATCCATCATCCTCATAAAAGTTGTTAGAGCATTTTTCAAACCAAGGGGTATGACCAACCATTCAAAAAGAACTTCTTTTGACTTGAAGGCAGTATTCCATACATATGTATGTTCTATTGGGAACTGGTGGTAGCTAGACATTAGATCAATATTACTGAAGTATTTGGCCCCCTTGAGATGATCATGGAGGTCTTTGATTTAGGGAATCGGGTATCAATTTCAGACTATGATTTTTTTCAGAGCCTGGTAATCAATGCAGAGTCACCAGGTCCCATATTTCTTCTACACCAGCATGATTAGGCTCCCACAAGGGGATAATATGGGATAGATGTGCCCCTTGTGGAGAAGTTCTTGGATCTACCTCTTGATCTCCTCATTTTCTAACAGAGAGCGGTGGTAGACTGGCCCATTGGGTAGTAGTGCTCATGGGGTCAGATCGATGGGATGCTTGACCTCGCAGTGCATAGGTACCCCAATAGGAGAGGAGAATATATCTAAGTATTCTTCCATGATCTTATCCACTTTATTTTTCTGTGTGGAGAGATCAGCCGTGAAGGTCTTGGATGTGGCTTCGATCTTTCACTCATTCTGAGAGAGAATCACGAAGAAGACAATTTTTTCAGTCTGAGAGATGACCTTCCTACATTTCTTGGCAGAGATCAAAGAAATAGCACTAGGAGGGACTGCCTCGGGTATCCTGTACAATTTCATTTTCAAAGTAATCATAACACTGTGAGTCCTAGACTCATATACAACATGACATTTCCATAAATAAGGTTGGCCCAAAATAACATTACAAACTTTTAGGGGAGAAACATCACACAATACCTCGTCTTTGAAGGGCTTGATGTCGTACGACAATCGACATTGTTGGCTGACACATATATCGCTTCCTTGGCAGAGCCATCCAATGGTGTAGGGTTTTGGGTGCGATGATGTTGGCAGGGCCATCTGCTTGACAACCTCTGTTGAGATGAGGTTCTTCTAGATACCTCTATCAATGATTAAGTGCAACGGGGTGCCTTTTACCAAGATCTGTGAATGGAAGAGGCACTCTCCTTCTTCTGGTTCGTCTGGTTCACCAGGATGGAGCTTGGTGGTAGCAACGGTGGCACTAGGTTCCACATCAAATATCCTTCTTCCCCTTTCTGGTTATGACTCAGAGTTAGAACCCGCATTTGATTCAGAGGCTTTCACTTTGTCCATGAACGACTGCTTTGAGTGGAAGTCAACAGTGCTATTCCAAGGGATCTTATGGAAGTCACACCACTTCCCGGTATCTTTCTTTGTCTTTCTGGAGTCCTTCTTTTCTTGCATCTTGGACTGGTTGTCCTGATACTATCCATATTTTCTCTATCCTTTGTTCTATGGGTTGGGGCTGCCCTTTCCTATATTTTGTTGTGAGGGGTTCCCAGGCCCAAATTGTCGTGTCTTTTGTTTGATCTTCTGCTCAATTTTAACGACCTATCAGTAGGCCACGCCCAAGGATGAGATGTCTAAAAAATCCATTTCGGTCTTGATTTATCTATGCAGAGAACCAAGATACTTGAGCACCAGATGTCGCTTTTAATCTTTGATACCCATATTGGTGTGCAAGGTATGGAAGATATTTGTGAACTCTGGCACTGCTTGGTCTCTTTCTTTCTGCAGTGTGGTCCATTTGGTATACAAGTCGTCATAACTTCCCACAAGGTAGTATTTTTCCTTAATAACATCCTTTAAGGATTCACAGGTGGTCATGACTGTAAATAATGAGGGTTCCTCTATTTTATTTTTCTCACAGAAAGTTTCCCACCAATCTTTGACATGAGGAACAACTTTGAGGAGCGCAAAAGTAATATTTTCTCTATTCGAAAAGTTATGGATAGAAAAATACCATTTTAGTAGATTCAACCACTTGTCTACAACATTTTCATCTATTTGACCTTCAAATATAGGAATATTGAAGTTGATTTGTACCTTTAAGGGGGAGGCTCCTCCTCTTGAGGAAGATGTGTTGCATGTTGGTAGTCGCCGAAGGATTTGTGCGAAACTATCCATCATATTGTTCCTCTGTTGCGTGAGGGATTCCTCAAGAAATTTTTTGAAGGGATCTCATGTCCTGTAATCTTTCTTTTCTCCTGCCATGATAGGCCACTTGGGTGTGTGAGATATTTTGTCCTTAAGAGAAACAAGGTCAAGACCCAATTCTTTGTACCCTGACCTTGTTAGGGACATGCATTAAGACGACAAGGAGCAGACCACTCTGATACCAATGATCTAGATTTTATGAGTAGAAAAAAATGAAAAAAATATTATTAAAAGATGCTTAACACAAAATAATAGAGATACAATAAAATTGGTTTTCTATTCAATAAGGAAATAGGTTGAAACTGTAAAATGCAGCGGAAAACAAGCTTGTTCGAATGGTGGCAACTTATTTCTGACAAAAGACATGATGACTGTGCTCATTTGAAAGAAGATGGTTACAATGAGGCTCTAAAGGCATTTTACAATAAACAGGAATGTCAAAAACCCTTGACATCCAAAAACCTAACCCTAGGAGATGAAGAGCCAAAAGTCATGTGGGCCCCGTTTGGATAAGTTAGTACATCAACTTCCCAGGGTCGTAACTTTTGCATACGATCTTTGTTTTAGGTGCACGATAGCATGTTGGAAAGTTCTAACCAAGAAGAACAATTTTCGACTGGCCCGGGTCAATGCCTTTGACAGTCACCTGGGCCCCAAATCCTCAAAAAATGTCGTTTAGGGCCTCAAAACGACCCCGGAAGTTTGGAACCCGAAGAACTGTAGAAATTGCCAAGGTGGAAAATTGTTTTTTGAACCAATGGAATACGTGGGTGGCCACTGATATCCACCTAGATATAGGAATCAACATATTTCTTCCAGGTATCCCAACAAAGTCTAGTGCACATGTTGTAGGTGCAACAAAAGTGTAAGGTAGCTAGAGAGGTAGTGGGGGAGCCCAGAGGGCCCATAGTTTGACAGATTGGATGGCTTTGTAGATGGCCTCAATGATATTTTTTGTAGTATTCAAGATTCCTTGGATAACATGCAAGAGAGTTTTCTTATGGAAAACCTCAGGGATGAATATAATCAAGAAATATATGCTTGATATGATTTTGAGGCCGATTGTGATGATTCGCATATGGATAGTTGTTGTTTCTGGGATGACAACCACTTCCATATTTTATTTGATGACTCTACTCCACCTTCTGTAGAGAAAATCAATGTCCCACATCAGGAGCTAGTTACCAGTGTCCAACCTGCATATTCTACAATGGTATTGTTCCTTGCAGATTCATCTTTGATCATCTCCCACTATGTGGATGAATATTCTTATTGGGATCCACATGATAGGTGTCAGTATTGGGAGCATCATTTTCAGTTGGTTATTGGGTGTCGGTATCTTCCATGCAGGGTTCACATGAGCAATTGGACATGGGACCCTAGTTTACAATGGAGGTTGGACTACTTCATCATGGTGGCTACCATTTCTCAACGAGACCCTGGTTCTCTAGTCTACTTCAGCACTATGGTACACACTTATCCATGGGACCCTGGCATATGCTTGTACATCAAGCGTTGAGGACAACGCTTTCATAAGGGCGATGGAATGTAAGGTAGCTAGAGAGGTAGCGGGGGGTCCCAGAGGGCCCATAGTGATAATAGTGGAGGCCATTCAATGTAAGGTGGACTATCTCCACTATATTATCAAATAAGGCCCACTATGGTAGTTAGATATAATAAATTTAAGACTTCTTAGAAGGTTCTACTTCTAGAAGATTCCTCCTCTAGAATGTTCTTAGGTGATGGTAGCACTATATAAAGGGGTTCAAGAAATGTAATGGGATATGAAGAGAATTATTATATTTGGAGCGGTAGCTCAATAGGAGGATTCCCCCTCGAAGAGGTAAGTGAACAGGAGAGGATCCCTTCCATAATAGGATCCAGTGTATGGTGTTTCCCTACCGCAAGGGTTTGGTAATAATAAACTGTGGTTTCTTCTATCTTTCTCTGTGGATCTATTGTGTATTAAATATTTGTGGTGATCATATTTGTATATCTATTCAGGTTCTTAACAAAAATAAATACAACCAACAATGAAGACTATCATGGAGACGAAGAAGGAGCATACAATAAAATATTCCCAAGTGATGAAAAAAGAAGATGATCATTCAGATAAAATTATCACTCCGTGGGAGAAGGAGTTGAAGATGTTGGAGGATTGGTTATGCAATCTAGTGAGAGAGGAAGACTACCAGGAGATAGTCATGAAAGATGGAGAAGAATTCCAACAGGAGGAGCAGTTGGAAAATGTTGAATTTGTGTCAGTGTAGGGAGATGACATGAGAGAAGAGGAACTAACAGAAGTTAATCTCTTATGGGATATGGATGAGCATCATCTTAGTGGCATCACTGTAGAAGTAGAACCTGAAGTAGAGTGGCCAATAAATACCACAAGAAATGAAATCATCATGGGGGATCAAGACAATCTACCCTTTGATATGTATGAGGAAGATGAGATGCAACATAGCAGATTGCATGAGAGAATCCAACTAGTAGACCAACTAGACATGGAGATAGAGGATATAAGGAAGTTGATGTTGGATTCATCACATAAGAAAGTTAGCAACAAATGGAGATTAACTAGAGGAGAACCCGCGGTAGCATCAAGGCAACGACATCAGAAACATCAAAGCAGAGGAGCAGATGGACAACTCTGAATCAAAGTTTGGGACCCTGGAGGATCTCAACATTAGCAGCAGGGGAGCCATGAGCAGGAGCTCATGATTTTTGTTAGCATGGGAGTATGATGTAGGAGAATCGCTCCAACTCATCATACCTGTTATCATCTAATGCAACAATGCACTTGGAGGGAAAGAATCCCAAAGAAGGACATGCCAACCATCTCAATTTTGAGTTTAAATCTCAAAATTTTAATGAAATTTAATGTAATTAAATTTTTGAAGGCTCAAGGAAAGTTGTGTATTGTGTTTGTACAGGCTGAGTGTACAGTCACCTTTAATGGTTGACAGTTAGGTGGATCTAGATCTAATTCAGGATAGATGTTTATTTATTGTAATAAATCCTTAGTGGTAGGTATTTTTATTGTGAAGTGATAGCACTAAGCTAGTCTAGAGGGAAAGCTCGATAAACCCCTTCATCTATAAATCAATTTAATGTATGTTGACTAGTGGTTGTTTTTAGTCAGTTACCTATATAATAAGGAGAATAGGAGAGGAGAGGAGAGGTAACTGAGACTCAGTTGCAGTCCATCCTTGTACACAGTGTAAATAACATTCAATATTAATAAAAAAGCAGATTTCCCTGCATATGAGTTTCTGTATGTATGTTCTATGAGTTTTATGAATGTATCTGAATTTGTTTTAAGTATGTTTATGAATACTATGATGTATATTATGTTCCCTTTGCGGGGATAGATAGAATTCTCTATCTGTGTGAGTTTTTTACTGTTCTGGGCTCTTGAGGCTAGTGCAAGGAGTGCACACCAGAGTTGTTAAAAAAATCTGTGAAGCCGGTGCAAGGAGTGCACTAGAACTCTATTTTGAGGTCAGGAAGAGCGTGCCAGGTGGGCAAACCAGAACAGGTCTTAAACTCATAAGGGAAAATTGTGCAAAGGAGGCATATCATAGTTATTGAACACTATGAGAGTGAGTGAAAGGATTGGGCCTAGACTTAGTAAAGTGTAAAAGCTCATAACAAAAGACTGTGAAAAAATAAAACATATGAGAGTTACCGAACACTCTGAACCTGAGTGCAAGGAGTGCATAGGGAAGTTTTTAAGGACTCAATACTTCAAAGGAGGATGCTTTGCAAGGAGTGCATAGAGCAGGTGCAAGAACTCTACTTTGAGTTTTGTGAGGATATTTCTAGGTAGGCACACCAGAGTTACTGAATACTCTGACAGGAAGTGTGAGGTGTGTGCAAGTGTATGTCTTGTTTTATTCAAAGAGTCAAGAAGGAAGATCTGCAAGGAGTGCATTGAGAAAGAGAAAGTGTGAACCATAGGGTAAGTCCCTTCAAGTTAACAAATCTCAGGAGAACCATCGCAAAGTGACAGGTGAGAATGAGAAATCGTTAAAGAAGAAAAGGGTCGAGACCCTTAGAAAGTATAGCAAAAACAAAATCTAAGGAGTGATAGTTCAAACTTTACAGAGGAAAATGAAAGTGAATCACAGATTACTCGGTGAAGTACTGAGTCTGAAGAAGACCCATGCAAGGCGTGCATCGAGAAAACTCTTATCCAAAGTGTTGAGAAGTTTGATTTTGGAGAAACGAAGCGAGTGCACCATAGGCCGAGTGTTCCCAGTGCCAAAGCTCAGGAGAAAGAGCGTCTTGTTACCAGGAGGGAAAAATGATTGTTGAAGGAAAAAGGGCCAAGTGCCCTTGAAAAACTTTGAAATATCTCATAAAATCGTAGGAGGTGCAGCGCAGGATGAATCCCAACAATCGGTCTCGCAGAAGAAGGATCAAAGGTCAAGCCTTTGAAAAATATCAAGAAATCCTTCCTTTGAAGGAAAGTAGAGCCATAACGCTACAAAAATAGTCAAACATGGGTGAAAGGATCACAAGATGTCGGATCTCAGTAAGTAGTGTGGGGTTGAACCCCTTAAAATCCTTTTGACTTCATGAATTAAACCATTTTCCAGTGTGTTTTGTAGAGGAGGTGATTCTCTTGAAGCTTTGAAGGCCGAAGGTCATAAAAACTTCCCATCAACAAGAAAATGTGTCAACATATTTCTTGCAGTTCATGTATTTAGCTGATTTTGTGCATTAAGCACAAAGGATTCAAAACTCTCGAAGATACAAAAGGATGGACTAAATCTTAGTCGTTGCCACCTATGACACATGGTGCCATATCTTGGAGTACGAAGACCTGGCATTCTGAAGGAATTTCAGTGAGAGTTTTTAAGGTGTCAGGACTCCCGAAACTTCGAAGAGAGGAGTAGGTTCTCACTGTCGAATGGGATATGCGTGGCAGTAGATCCCAATATCCAAAGATTCAACACTCTAAGAGATCCATTATGTGGTTCTTCGAAAAGTAACGAATCCCATAGATACGAAGCATATTTTCAACCATTGATCCATGGAAGTACCAGAACCATCCGATATGGTTCGTAGTTAGGCTCTCTCAGATACAAGATGGAAAAAATCCTCAAGGGTAGTGAAAATTTCATTCCTCTACTTCTTACAATGGAATAGTTATGATATACAATGAGATCTTATGATCTATATTTATACAAAATATCATTCACAAAGTTTGTCCACATTAACAAGGGTAAAACATAATATACGGGGTCCACAACCCTTATCTTATCCCTTGCAACAAAATATATTGAATAATTCACTTAAATTTCACTTTTGCACAAAATAAAACCCTAAATTAAGAAGACGTCCTCCCTTTAGGGAGAGGTTTTGACACTAGGAGCAAGTCAATGGAGTTGGGGATGCATAGTTAGACCTCCAAAGGCCACATGTAAATCATCTAATACATCTCCTCATGGTCAAATCCTTCTTCTATTCAAAATTTATATGCGCCAATGGGAAATAACTTCACCACCAAACCGTAGACACTCTAGGTGACGTCAAGCCTCCAAACATGACTTTTTTCTTTCCTAGGAAAAACGTTTGGCATGTGAGGGATAGTTCATGTATTCTATATTGTCTTCTAGGCATCCAAAGTTTTGTCTCTATCATCCAACATGTGGGACCTTGGCATCCAACCTATGTGCTTGAAGCCCTAATGAAGCCTAAGCTAGGCTTGTTCTTCCAAAACTGTCCACCAACTAGGTCCTGCAAAGACAAATAAGCATGCCCTCCAGGAATCTTAGGTCATAATATCATGGTGAGTAAATCGAATCAATAAATTATCCATTGAAGTATGTGCATACAATATTACCCCATCAAACAAATAGTTTCTCATAGATATTATGCAACTTGCCAAGTTTGGATATGGGAGGGTTGATGAAGTGTCCTATTGGGTAGATATTTTCCTAGGTCAAGGAGTGTTTCCCAAGTGATCATTTCCTAATCCATGTGAATTAGATGAAGTGGTTATGGATCAAGACTCACTAGGCATCGGTTTCATGAGTTACAAGGGGTTGTAGTGTCTCATTCATGGTTGCCTTGGTAGAGTTTGTGTGGCACCCTCATTTGCAATGCACTTTTTCCAAGCATATCCTCTTTCCATTATTTGTTTCTTTCATGTTTTAAAGGATTATTTAGAGGCCATTGTCCTGGTATGGTGTCCATATAATGATAGTGTCACTCACAAATACCTTTCACACTAGCACATTTGGGTCAAATTCCGACGGCGCGTTCGACGCAATTGCCACTTTATATTGTCGGGAGAACGACAAACAAAAGACCCCCTCAAACGTCGTTTCAGATGACGTCTCTTTTCCGACAACATAGATTTCTTCGTTATTGCGACGTCTTGAATGTGGCAAGAGAGACATCTGAAACGTGGAAAGAGAGACGTCTGGAATGTGGCAATACTGACGTCTTGAATGTGGAAAGAGAGACGTCTTAAACATGGCAAGAGAGACGTCTTGAACGTGGCAAGACCGACGTCTTGAAGGTGGCCAGAGAGACGTCTAGAACGTGGGAAGAGTGACGTATTGAACGTGGCAAGAGAGACATCTTAGACGTGGCAAGAGAGATGTCTTGAACGTGGAAATACCGACGTCTTGAAGGTTGCAAGAGAGACGTCTAGAACGTGGGAAGAGTGATGTTAAGAGGTATCATCTCCGACGTGGTTGCTATGGGAGTGACACTCCAAGATGTCGCAATAGCGACTATGTTGTAGGTATTTAAAAAAAAAAATACAATATCAATACTAAGAGGGACAGGTACATTAACCTCTGCTAAGATACTAGCCATATCAATATTTAAATCTATATCATCGGTCTTAGGCAAGGTTGGTCGAGGAGGAGGACTAACTTCAAATAGTAAAGGGGGTCTTGTCTAATGAGGTTTAGGATCACTAGGATATGTCTCAAGTGTGTTTTCACATGAACTCGCAATTGTTGAGCTAAAGCCCAAAAGCTGAAGTGCAATCATGCGTAATAAGACTGCAAAAATATACTAGAGAGTAAGTCCCTATTTTTAGATAGGATCAAAATAATACTGTACTTTCTTGGGTATGTCAAAACAAGTGTCATCCAATACAAGATCCTATATACCAATGAGATAGCTGAGCAACAGAAATTTCAGAGCCTTCACTGAAACCTCTGACAATTTGTTTGAAATTTAGCAGCCAATTATATCATCAATAATACAACTTGAAGTCATTGCAGGTATTGCTTTGTATCCTTTGGCTAGCACAACAAATTCACACGTAACATGCAAGTGTTCTGTATATATACATTGAGCAAAAGAGAAAATTCATAGAATGCAAATTGTTGCAATTCGAAACAACCATAACAGATTTGGACTACAGATATAAAGCTCATAATCTCTCATGTCAAGACATTTGAAAATGCAAAACCATGTAAAATTCAATATCCCAATACTCGGTCAGAACAAGGGGCCAAAAAAGACAAATTTAAATACTTCAACAACTATAGCAGATTTGGCCTGCAGATATACAACACATATATATTCCAAGTTTAGTTTCAAATAACAACCAATGTTATTGTTATATATA
>JZKD02S0411749.1:163876-186439 GCA_000966675.3 Picea glauca | reverse complement strand
TTGAGTGCATATTATAAGTGCGATATCCTTTATTATGCTCTCCTCATTCTCAACAAAGAAGAGAAATAGCCCAGATAATTGATCAACAAAGGGAAAGTGAGCTTCATTGAACCAAATTTTCAACATGTTAATCAACAAGAGGGTCGGGTTTGTTGTAGGTATGTCGAACAAGCTTCCCATAACAATTGGATCTTTGAAGCCTAAGGGGAAAGTTACTTTTCGGTTTCTTGGAAACTATATTTATCTATATATGAGTAGTGTTGAAAAAATGATGGTTTTGTTAGCCAACCTATATGGGGTTTAAATTTTGTTGTGCAAAGGAATTTTCCTCTAAACAATCTATAGTGAATATAATGATGTTGGAAAGAAACAAAATTTCCAAATCAATGGCATCCATGATCAGGTTGTATGGAGGTCTAAGGTGATCGTTGGAGGGGAAAACCTAGTTTCCAAAACGTCTCAATTGCGACATCAATCTTCACAAATGTGGCAAGAATGACGTATATGTCACAAACGTGGAAAGAGAGACGTTCCAGTGGAAAACATGGCAAGAGAGACGTTAACGTGGAAAGAGAGACGTCAACGTGGCAAGAGAGACGTCAACGTGGCAAGACCGACGTTATCGGGAAAATCAATATTCACAAATGTGGAAAGAACGACGTATATGTCACAAACGTGGCAAGAGAGACGTTCTTGTGGAAAACGTGGCAAGAGAGATGTCAACGTGGCAAGACCCACGTTATCGGGCAATGTGATTTTTTTTTTTTAAATTTCCTCTATTTTGCGACAATATGGACAATTTTTTCCATAACGCCGCAAATAAAACATCGGAATTTTTACAATATGTACTAGTGTCATAAATGTGAAGGTTGGCTCATGATGAGACCCCATTTCTCTCAGTTCTATAATTGAGAGCCACTACTATGGATTGATGGATAGATGATGGTAATTTAATACTGCTAGATACCCATGATCATGATAGGTCGGCTCATGATGAGACCACTTACCTGCCAAATAACCCCCTAATAATTCATTATCATTTATTATTGTGGGTTCCCCTTTTCTTACAGAGAAGTGTTTCATTTCCTTCTCAGGGAATTCCTGTGCAAATCATATGGAAGGTATATATATATAGTATTTTACATTTTTAACCAGCAACAATCCCTCTGGGTATTCAACACCGTCTTCCCATAGAATGAGGGACAATCCCTTCTTGGGTCAATACACCGTAAATCCCAAGGAAATGGGGGGGTTTTAGGTGATGGAATGTGGTATGTATGGCTAGGAATGATACAATGGATCTTCAAGGGAGTTCCTAGTAGCAAATCCATTCTTGAGGAAGACCACTTATTAGGTCACAGTGTCAACCACCAAGGTGAAATGGGGCAAAAGGCATAATGTCCAAGCATATGTAATCAAATCTAGAGCATTATAAGATACAACATACTCAAAATTCCTCAAATATTGAAACGAAACTCACCATAATACCTAAATTGTACATCATGGAACAAGGCATTGTGCCTCACAGAAGCCAACTAGTGTGGTGGATGTCATCTGAAAATCCTTACCTCTATGGTGGTGAGAAGGGTCTCCATTTTTTCAAGTGGATACAACTAGTCATGTAGTCTCTTGAAACTCCATCTCTGCAACCTGAGGTCCTTTAGAGATGATCTCGTTAGCTATCCCACAAAATGGGGATAACGAGACGTTTTAATAAGTTTTCTAGGATATATTAATAGAATGATACTTTTTTATTGAACATGGTCATTTAATGATGTGAAAATAATAACTATAACTATAATACATGATATAAATAAATTAAAAAATTAATATACAAAATTTAGTGATGTGAACACACTAATTGTAACATGATATACTTTTATATAAGTAGATTAAAAAGTGTGTATAGAAATGTCAAAGGAGATTGTTCTATTTTATAGAGTTATAAAGTGGATGGAGAGTGATCACCTTGAATGAAGACTCCTACAAATTGTAATAAAATACACGTATGATCATTTTACAAATTATCAATGAGGTTGCAATAACCTGATAGACAATAATATGTTAGGCCACCCACTACCTTGAAGATATGGATAAGTCATTTTAGGAATTATCAATGAAGTTTCAATAGCATTATAGAAAATGATATGTTAGGCCATCCACTATCCACCCACTATCTTAGAGGATATGAATATATGGTTATTAGGTATAGGGACAAGTCTAGGGTGAATGTGATGGAGTAATACCTTCTTATGAAAAGAGTATATATACATAAATAACTATGTGTGACCATTGATTTGCTTCTCGAAAGTTGTTTTTCTTGTATTCTTGTATGAGTGAGTTGTTTATTTGTGTTTATGCATGTTTGAATATACTCATTTTTAAAAAAGAGTAACATTATGAAAATAAAATGTATATTGAAAAATGAAATATATATTTATTGTATTAAAATAAAGTTGTGATCGCACTTTGTACAACATGATAATATATATCAATCTAAATAAGTCTAATAACCATGATTCAAATTTACCAAGTTATTCTTGTTTGAATTCTTGATTGATTTCCATAAATTCTTTGTCATAATCCATATCCACTCAACCTTGTTGTATTGTACCATCCTCCTCAATAGCTACAATGATAGACCCAATTGAGACTATTCAAAGTGTATTCAATGAGTCAGAAGTCCTAGCCGAACCCAATATCAATTGGTACTACATGTTGTGGTCTACTGTAAATTTCTTTATTTTCTTTCCCTAGATGGACACCCTTTCTTTTAATTTTTCATTTTTAACTAATTGAGCATCAAGTTGAGAGGGAATCATATCGTTGAGTTGGGAAACCTCAAATCGGAGGTCCTCTATTTGGTGTGCTAGATCCTTATTTTAATACATTGGAGATCCACTAGTTCAAATGGATCACAATGGATAACATGGCGATGGCCCTCCATGATAGGGGGCTTTCAACATACAAGTCTAGAAAATTAGGAAGCATCAAGTAATAACCACCCACAACACAAGAGTCAAGATAACCCAAAACCCACCACTAGGTGTAGGTTAGAACCACAATTCTAGTGCGGATCAGAGACTAAAAAGGGATTAAGAAGAGAAATCACCAACTTGTCTTCTATGAAACTCCAACTAAATCTAGGAGTAACCACAACAATTCTACCTTTTCCAAACAAACTAATCGTAGATCTATTTAAGTCAAAACTTGGGCTAGGCTTGTAGACATGGATCAAGAGTATGGGGAGATGAGATATTGTAGTAGTTAACATTTTTTGTTGATTCAAGAACAAATTATATGACTTGAATAGGTCCTTTTCCTCCCTTCTAATGAAAAATAGTATTGTCCACATTCATTGGGATTTTGGAAAGTCACTTTTAGCATATTCTCTTTCCCATCATGCTTTATGAGTCATTTGGATAAAAACAACATCAAGTTAAATATTTGTGGTCATTTTAGATTTCATTCTAGTCCACAAAGGGTCACACCTATAAATATATTCCAATATACTCTAGTGCACAATCCATTCATCCATGATCACACTAGCTATTTTAAAAGTTAAGTATCACTCTTTCATCTTAATTTATTCTTGATGATGGATGAAATATTCACCTAAGAAGTTATCTCCAAAAGATATTTATAAATCTACCCCATGCTCTCCTAATAATGAAAATCGATGTGAATTTGTATTATTATGCTTAAAACCCCATATAGACTCATGCGAATGGAGATAGTCGATATGGACTCCGTGAAAATATTAACTTAATAAATGTTTTCATAAAAAAAATTCATGATTACATCAAAGAAAGACATTCATTGTAGAGTGCAAGTTGTTATAATGAACCATGTAGGGAACTCTAGTTGGTTGCTAATTAACGAATTGGCATCACATGCTCATCAATTCACTCTCACCCTACTTCAAGGGGGAATCCTTTCTCTCATTATATATTAACCAAATTTTAATTCTTTCATTCAATACACCCCATACTTATGAAACTTTTAGTTCTCTCATTCAAGCCACCCCATACTTATGAGAATATACCCACAAATTTGTTTTTGTTGGTTTCTTCAATAATATATGCCGATGCCTTAAATTTCTCCCATTCAAGCCACCACATACTTATGAGAATACAATCATAAATTTAGATGTCAGTTTGTTCAATATATTCCTATGCTTTCAAGTTGCTAAAAATATATCATGTATGTTTTTGTTTACGTGTTGTTTTCCTCGATTTATACTTTTATGCCTTGAATTTACATTGTACCTTATGTTTTTTGTTTATTTGTTGTTTTCTTCATTATAAGTGTATGCCTTGAATTTTTTCTTTTGTTTAGGCCACCCCATACTTGTGATAATAAATTCACAAATTTATTTGTAACTTTCTTCAATATATGCCTATGCCTTGAACTTGTTTATACCTTATGTTTTCATTTTCTTCAATTTTGAAAGGATGGATCGAGGTGAGTTGTTGGGATGTGAATCTCCAAATCTACTTTGCAAATGCTCGAGGATATCGAATGAAGAAATAATAGGGACCCCTAGTTTGATAGAGACACCTAGGTCCTTAGAGACCCCTATTTCAACAAGGTATCATAGTTAGGAAGGGGCATCTAGTGAGAGAAGGCTAGTGAAAGGAGGAGATTATCAGATGAATCATTCAATAGAGCATTGAGACAGAGTGCTTGAGATATAGTTGCAGATCCAAATTATTTAAATAGGTTGAACATCAATACCCCCACGCTAGAGAATGTAGAGACCCCATCAATCAAAAACATATGTTTGGTAAATTTCTTCTATTTTTTTTATTTTATTTTTATTTTTTTGTGTCTATTTTTTATATGTTTATATTTTTTATGTGTTTTTGTTCAATGTTGTGAACATTTTCAATTGCTTATTTGTGTAGAGGATTGTTTTTATCAGAGGGTTGATAATGAAAGAGAGGGTGAAAATCAGGAAGAGTTCAATGTTCATGGAGAGGGTGAAGGTGCATCAAGGCGATGTTATCAAGAAAATGAATATTACACCCCTACGACCACCTATCCCTGAGATGTTGGTGAAGATATTCCTTGGGAAGGAAATTTTGAAGCAATGACACTCCAACGATGCTCATCCCATCATGCTAAGATGGAGAATGATATCGGGCATATGGAACTCCATGCAGAGAGAAAACATAGCTTGGATATTGTTTTTCATTCCTTGCAATAATTTATTAATGTATATCAGAAACTAGGGCCAACATATGATACATTCATAGATTTTATGAGTAGACGAAAGTCATAGGTGATGGGCCTTGATAAATGGGAAGTAGTGCATAACAAAGTTTCAAAAGAGGAGGCAATTTCAATGTTCAATTTCAAGGAAGGTCCAAAGAGACCAATGTTGAAGGTGGAGTATTTCAAGGACCCTAACATTGCAAGACATATTTATAACAAATTATTGGCAACATATGGGAGGTTTCCGTGAAATGAGGAGGTACCAATTTACTTTGCTATAATTTTTTATGCGGATTTTTTTGGGGGGCATGCACCCCGACTATACCAACCTACCATATCGATATTATGGGGTTGGTAAAGGTCAAACATATGATCGAAAAGGGTAATATCAAGATGCATCATTGCCAATGCCTCCACGACCTTTGGTATCTCTCCCAATAAGGGAATTTTCTTCACATGTAGAGATGCAAGCCAACTCACAAGGTGGAAAGGAGGTTAGGAATGCAATCAAAGATAATTTAGAATCTTTTTTGTATGGTATTGACGTTGGTTTGAACCGACAAAGAGTGAAATCCACTGCTCGAGAGATTTTTTTTGGAAAGACAGATGAGGAGATAGATTACATGAGTTTAGAAGATTTACGGGCTTATGAAAAATTTTGTCGCGGTGGATGGAAAGAGTTAATTAGGCATTGGACCGGTATGTGTTATAATTTGTAAATTTTTCATGCATTCAAGGATAGTTTTATTGTTATTAGATCTAGATACATATCACTGCATTGTTAGAAAAAAATGATGTGTTGCATGTTCATTAATCGTAGTTTGGTCAAATGTTAAATGATTTCTCATTAAATAAGGGACCTGGTTCATCGTATTTAGATTTGGATGCGATGAGTCAGATATGTTTTTAAAAATATCCATATCTACACTTCAATTGTATAATTTCCACACATTTTTGAAGAATCAATCCAACAAATTTATATCTCTCCATTAATGTGAACACATTTCTCTAAAATTCAATGTTGCTTTGTTCATTGATTCCCTTGCCATATCCCAACACATTGATATGTTTATCATAGTTTTCATCGCAAATTTTGGGATAATTTCAAGAGGGGGGTGATATTGAGGTTCGCACATCACAAGTATTGCATTTTTCGAAGTTTAAAACTATGATTTCAAGTGTCAATAATTTAATTTTAATTCATCAAAAATTATTTAAAAATGTTATTTATGTAAGTAGATGGATCTGTCGACATATGCAAATTTCAAATGTGTTATAGCCCAACTTGGAGAAGAGAGTGTCAGATAGAGTTCCTGAGAAGGATGCATCTATATCGGAGAAGGATGTGTCCACACCTGATGATGCATAGGTCATGTATATGTACATTGAATTTGTAAGTTCTAGTGTGTTTTTATGAGGACTTTATTATATACACATGGATGCTTAAATTTATTTTTCTACTTTTTTGAAATTTTATGGGTTACGTTATAGATATGCACATGATGCAATTTCCTTGTATTTATTTCGTCCATGTCAATGGTTTATAATAATATATACTTGGGATTTAGACATAACTACATGTACTATCCTTAATGCAGTAGCCATATATAATTTTTTCCTATTGAAATATGTGTAGAACAAATTTTTAAGTCCCCTTTTTCTTTCCTTTTGAAAGATGTGCAGAACAAATTCAATATTCTTTGCCTACATTTCTTTTGCAAAAAAAGTTCAACATTATTTTTAAAACCATGGGTTATTTGTAGTTGAAATACACTTGTAGAAAAACTGAAGTTTTGGTTGATCAAATAAATTCAATATCTTTTTCCTACATTTTTTTTGCAAAAAGAGTTCAACGTTATTTTTAAAACCATGGCTTATTTGTGGTTGAAATATACTTGTAGAAAAACTAAAGTTTTGGTTGATCAAATATTCATCAAATATTCCTTGTATAATATTTTAATTGAGAATTTTCTATTCATTGAAGGGTTAGTCAACTAGTCCCTATATAAATTTATCATCATTTAAAATGGTATATCTTTGGGGAAAGAATGAGGAAGGTTAAACCACTCCTTATTTCTTTGAGTATTGTCTTGAACTATTCAATAATTTCTTACTAACCACGAACTAACGTTTCTAGATTTAAAAAGAACGGGAAAGGTTCAACCACCCCTTATTTCTTTGAGTATTGTCTGGAACTCTTCACTAATTGCTTACAAACCATGAACTAACTTTTCTAGATTTAAAAATATGCTAAAAATATAGTAGATACATAATCTTACTTACATTTATATCATTATGCAATAATTTTTGAAAGAGAATTTGATTATATGAGGACATCTATCCCACAATTGAAAAAGGAAAGATTTATCTTCTTGGAAAAATGGCGTTGTATGGAGATTTATTTTTTCTGCATACAACGAAGTGAATTTCTTCTTGGGGCATTTTCAAACTCTTAACTTGTTGCTTACTAACCACCAACCAACATTCCTAGATTTAAAAATACGTTGTACATTATATTAGTATTGTCAAACTCTTAACTTGTTTCTTACTAACCACCAACCAAAACTCCTATATTTAAAAATATGTTGTACATGATCTTATGTTTAGATCATGGTGTAGGAAATTTATTATATGTGAACATCTATCCCATAATAGAAAGAGGACATATTTATCTTGTTGGAAGAATCCATCTTAATATGTCTAGATTTATGAAATTTCACAAAGAACGAAGTGAATTCCTTCTTGGGTTATTGTCAAACTCTTAGGTAATTGTATACCAACCAAAAACCAACATTTCGATATTTAAAAGTATGTCAGGTACATGATACTATTTATGTTTAGATCATGATGCAAGCATTTTTGAAAGAGCATTTGACTATATGAGAACATATACAACCCACAGTAAAAAGATGAAATATTTATGGTCTTTGAAGAATAACTAAATACATCCATACTTGTGTTTTCTACATACATCCAAGTGAATTCATTCTTGGTGACTAATTTTTGCAACAATGCGAAAATGTAGGATTTGAATATGAAAATAATGTATAGAATTTATTAAATTTCTCTATTGAAATATACATTTATGGAGACAATTGGGATTATATTTAATTCTTAAATATGAATTCCTAAGACTTTCATTTTTCTCAACTCAAATTTTTTATTTAACATAATTGAACTTACCTCATTGTCATGCCTTTTATTGGTTGGTACTATAATGAAACATCATCCTATTTTCTATATATATTATTATCCATGGGAGATTAAATAAATCATGAAAGAATATATAATATAGTCACATGTATCTAAAAAAGAAATGAATTTTAACAAATTTGAATAGCAATAAGTTACTCTAGATCTTGTTAAATGCACAAATATATCCTTTGTTATCTTCCAATGTGATTTCCAATTTTCCGCCACCATTTGATTTCATGAGGCTAAGGCTTTTTCTTTTGAATATGTGGAATATTTGAAGTTAATGATCTTCATTTAGGTTATCATTTGGAGTTATATTATAATATTTTGCTTATTTTTAATCCTATAACCTTTTTCTTTATTCTTAGTACATTTTAATATTTTGAATAGTTTTCTTTTAATATTACATTTTAATTATAAGTAATTATAATATAATATACTATAATTTCATAATGTTTACAATCTTATTTAAAATACGTTGTAATGAATTGTCTAATAAAATATTTATAATATTTAAAATTGGATATCAATTTATTTAAAATTTGTGTTTATAAATTAGAAAAATCATATTTTAACTATAAAGGGGTTTTCTAAATTATTATTAACTTAACCTTAGTAAAAAGATAATGACAAAAATCTTAAAAGTGGAAGGCATTCTCAATTAACTACTCTTTTAATATTTTAATATTTGAAGTTGAGAGAAATTAGTGATAAAGTTTATCGAGATCACTAATTGAAATGTTCATCTTACATTATCTAAAATTATTAACTTAACCTTAATAAAAAGATAATGAAAAAAAGCTTGAAAGTGGAAGGTATTTTCAATTAACTAGTCTTTTAATATTTTAATATTTGAAGTTGAGAGAAATTAGTGATAACGTTTATTGTAATATCTAATTGAAATGTTCATCTTACATTATCTAAAATATAAGATTATGCACTTCATGTTGATATTACATTTAAAATTGGTTAGAGAGTTTATATTGATTCTTTAGAAAGTTTGTTGAATTTTACATTATTTGAAATTGGCAATCACGTTTATGTTGATATCTCATACAGGTTGTCAAATGTCAAGTTGCTTATTAATGTTTTAAATAGTGTAAAATTTTAAGATCTTATATTACATAGCTCATTCTTTGACCGAACTAACTCCTCATCCTCCCTGAGTCAAACATAACTCACTTTTAATATGTCCATGTAATCCTCCCAGTGTCCCTTCTCATTATCCAGCCCTAAAAAGATTGTATTTTCCCTTTCTTGTTGCCAAAAAGTTGTCCTTGGGAGAGACAACCTTAGCAACGTTGAAAACATCTTTGCATTATAGGGTCTGTATAGATTTCTTAGAAATATTATAAGCCTATCCTATGCCACACCAAGTGCCAACCCCAATCCTAACCTTTTCCCCAATTCCAACCTTCCAAACCAGCCAATTCCCTATAAAAGTAAGGATAAAACCATGGACCTCCAAACGATGAACCCGTTATGTATATTTTTGGTTGGTATTTTGATATAGTCCTTAATAGAAGAGGGATGTAATACCTGAAATAAAGAATTTAGTATGTTAAATAATTTCCTTAAGTGGAAAATTTGGAATTGTGATTTGTAGGAAAAGAGTAATTGTTATTAATTTAATTACTGTGCAAGATAGTGACTTGCCAAGTGTTCTTAATTTTTGGAACGATGTAAGAGACATGATTTTAATTAAATTTATGAATGATACAAGAGGGAAATTCAAGCTAAAAAGAGATGATCATGAATCCATGAGTGGGGAGCAAGTTAGAGCTAACCCTGGGCATAAAAGAACAGGTGTCAAAAGTCATTTTTGGTGATTGACACACCCTGGGATTTCCAAAGATGTGAATTTCCGAAGGAGGGAAAGGAGTTGGAGGAAAAACTAAGACCTCAGAAAAAAATTACAAATATACATGTGTAAGGAGGAAGGATGTTTCTTAGCATGTTAGAAAGAAAATAATTTACTATGGAAAAGAAGCAAGGTAGGACTTTGGTATCAACCGTGAAACCAAATAGTTTATGTGTGAGCACCGAGGTGTTAGGAAACAGATGAAGAAACCAATTTTTTTTGGAACAAGAGGCTCATTATCCCTTATGGATTCATGATTAATCTTGAGGGTGATTGGATCAAGTGATTTGGCTGATCCATTCTACGACTGGGTGGAACTTGGTTTCTCCTTCTATTTTCCAGGTTTTTCTTTAAATTATTTTCAAATATAATGGTTGATCTTAATTCTAGTAGTGAAATTGTGAAGTGTTATTTAATTATGATAACTATCGTAGTTCCTATAATTGTTTTATTTAAAGGAAATCTATAATATTGAATGAAAGTGCTTATATTGTTGAGTATATATATATATATATATATATATATAGATCAAACCTTCTAACTGTTTATATAGAATTCCTAAAAAAAAATGCACAGTGTTACTCACAGAAATTTTATTGATCTATCTCATAGTATCAGATTTAGATACTTGTTCTGAAATCCACATACATAGTGATAAGAAAGATAAATTGATTTATTTTTATCAAATATTTGTACATGTTATATCTGAATAAGTGAAAATATACAAGATGAAAGCATCGTTGTTCTCCTTCAAACTTTGGAACTAAGAAAGGAACCCGAGTACCTTTCCTATCATCTCTCTTCATGTGTCCACGAGTAATGATGTATAACCTGGAAAAATAATTTGGCACAAAGTGGTTAGTTTATGTATAAAAAAAGGCATAAAGAGTAAGAATAAAGGAATTATAAATAAATAAAGTAATACTTAGACCTGTATGCGAATGATTGGCGTGAATCTAAAAATCTGCTTTGGAATTGATGATCTAGAGAAATAAATTTGGCATCGGACGCAGTCTAATGTTTTCCTTGCACAAAAGAGAGGCCCATCATTATCTCATTGTATCCATCTTTGTTAGGATCCGTAGACGAGAATAAGTAATACAAAGAGACATTTCCTTCTTGACCATGGACATAAGTAACCTATTTTCATTCCAAACAAAATGGTAATACGAAATAGTATTATGTATAAAATGATACATAAATTAAATAAATACTAGAGACCAAGAAATCAACCCATTTGATATGTTGCCAATCTGTTAGTAGAATTGTACTCTTTTGAAAACACCTGTAGGTGATATACATTGTTGTGAGCATATTAATCAAAGAATAGATACAATATTTGGGAATCCTAAGTACCTGGATATACATGTTACGAGGAAAATTTATCTATGGCTATGGGTAAACCACAACAGATGGAAATTACTGTAGAAATAAACTATATTCTCAAGTATGCTATATAAACAAATATGATAGCAAGACAAGATAAAAGGCCTACCTCGTCAATATGTTTGATGAAGTCCAGCATTGAGCACTTGAATCAAAAGAATATACTTGCAACTAATCCTCAACAACCAAGCAAAGAAAGCATATGGTGATAATTTATTATGTTAGCACATTCAATACCATAATCCATTAACATACATAACAAATATGTGCATGCAATAATAATTAAAATATCTGCAAGATATCAATTGGATGATAAAAGAGTATTTATATTATGATATAATCAACAGAAGTGAATAAGTTACAGACTTTTGTGTCGGCACAGTTCGGTACCGAGAAACTAAGTTCCTTCCAACTAGGCCTCCACCACTTCAATCCTCTACCAAAGGCGAGCTCATGTAAGAGAGACAATGGAGTTCTCACACAATAAGGGAAGAGATTGGGCATTGAACACTGTGTTCAGACTTAAAAAGGATAAAGGGATGCATACTCAATTTGAAGTAAATACTTCCTCCAAAGTAACTTTTCTCTCAAAGTTGAATTATCTCTCCTCTTTTCCATAGCTCAAAATTGGCCCTTTTATATCCTTCAAGTGGAACTGAAAGGCTCAATCAGAACATTTCTAGTATATGGAATGATGAGCATCATTGATCTCCTATCCTGGCATGGAAACCTGACACCATTTTTCAATTCTAGGCACATTTCCCGATGTACACGGGTTGTAGTGGTGCAATCTGCATATACACATGTTGTATAGTAGGCAATGTGCATATATGTGGAAAAAATGTATTTTTAGCTCTGGGATTTGCAAAAAGCGATAACAAGTCTGCATAGGGAAATGAAAAAAAGGCCTTATGTGAAAGATTGCATGAGGTGAGGAAAATCTTTCTATAAACTATGCCCCCTAATGTGTGAGCTCAGAGGAGTATCTGATGTCTGAAATAAATTATAAAAAACCTAGAAGTGGAGTGATGGGAAACCAGTTGGAAGAACTAGTTTCTCATTACAATCTACACTGAATTTGCATACATGGCTGCCAATTTGAATTACACTATAGATCCATGTGAAAATATACCAAACAATTGTCCATGGCCATGAATAGGAAAATAAAAATGCGGTTACATGGCAAAGGTTGTCATAGTCATGAACAATGCTCAGTAGAATGAGTCTCAAAATCAATCTAAAGATATATGTATACAATGCAGTACAATATGATCTCCCATGATCATTGAAGTCACACAAGTGCTGGTCCAATGAAAAGGAAGAAACAACTGAGGAAATTTGCGGCTAGATACTAATGTCTTCAAGTCTTCTACACAATCCACCAAGGGTGAAATTATACATTGTGTTAATAAAGGAGTTGAGGTCGAACACAATGAGACATCGTTTGATTATTGATCATTGAGGTATATCGTTAACAAAGACGAGATAGCCTACCGATGATGAAAGTAGGTATAAAGGCACTAAGTACATTCTTACAAGCATGAGTAAAGGAGTTGGGGTTGAACACTTGAAGAATCCATTGGTCAGGAGACATTGATGTATTCCCAACTGTCGATGGTGAGAGAACCTGCCACTAATGATTGTAAGCCTCAAGGTACTCATAGGACTCTAGGTCTTGTTTCCAAAATAGATGAGATGAAGTCGATGGAAGGAGACCCACTGAAAAGAGAGCATTAAGGAATCTCTCGTCATTCAACACGAGGTACAAATCAGGAGCTTCATGATTTGGAGGAAATTGGACGAAGAACATGTTCATGAAAAAATGACCCTGTGCATCTTTCGCGTGTGCCAAGTGCAAGCAGTGCACGAAAAAGACCCTTTGAATAGAAGCCAATGAGGAAAAATGCTAACAAAGGCAAGGTAACCACCAATAAAGCTAATGGCATCTAAGACACTGCATAGATCCCAATGTATGAATAGATGTTTTGTTTTCAAACACAAGGGAAACCACCCAGTCAACGACCAGTGATGAAATGTCAACTGTTGGGTTCAAGGTTACCTACGAATGATGAAAGTAGGACCAGGGTGTGTAATAAGACTACAACATCATGTGATTCTAAGATGAACTGAGGGTATGGACGACATGCAATGTCAAGGGATCTGAGGAATGGTCGACCCAGGTTGATAGACATCCTTTGAACAAGAGCATGATACATATGGAAGAGTCCGACAACATAGAATCAATGATGAAACCATGAGATGCAGGAGGCATCAATCAAAATTTCCATAGGGACTGAAAGAGTAACCAGTTAGTGGAGAAATCTCTCTGTAACGAGCTCAGCTTTCTAAGGCCATGCTAAACCCAAAATTATGATGACAAATGGACTCAATAAATTTGTCCTCTGTTCAAAGGATACACGACTGCTTCCAATAGAAGATAATACTCCCTTCCCACCCGTCTTTTCTTGTTTTTTCATAGTCAAATGAGTGCTATGATACAGAGGAGGAAACAAGTGTCACAAGTAAGAAAAACTAGTTATAGCAGTGGAACATACCTATGCTCAATGCAAGGAGGTACATGTAAGAGATGGAAACTCGGGGGGATGTTCCCTCTTGGGTATAGGGTGTCAAATTACGAGGGATATAAACGAGGCTCTGTTTGGTCGAGGATGCAAAACTACTGAGGCAAATGGTTTATAATGCAAAGAGAGAACCAGCTACAGGCTCAATACTACAAGCAGGGGCATGAGATGCAATCATAACTTAACACCAAAAAATGTCCTTTTTCATAATCGTAGTATACTTGATGTGAAAAAGGGATAAACTTGTACCAAATAGACATCCTTTCAAATCCAATTTACGAGTGTGAAAGAGACAAGTTCACTCGACAATATTTTTTGCTTTTTGAAAACAAATCAGAAAAGAGCTTAAATCAAACTCAGTTGGGATTCCTCTACGTATAGGTTAGCATATTTATGAGTGAGAAATGAGCCTCAACATAAAGGAATGTATTAGCTATAAGGGACTCTCGGTTCTATGGAAAAATCTTTGCATGGGCACCAAATGGAGCAAAGGATCTAACTAGGGTACCCATGTGTTGTAAGTCTCTACCATTTGATAACAACACGTCTTATAGCATATGGAGAGTTATTTTTTGTTAAAAATGGGTTCGTACCTAAGGCATATGAGTGACAGTTATAGGACAATGCAAATGTGCATGATGGAACATATACCTATCCTATTTGTTGGGTAGAGAAAATACATGCCCGTGGTTACGAACAGTCAACATAACGCTAAATCTGCAAGAATCCCTGGTGAAAACTACAAAAACCAACTCAATCCACTGCTATATTAGTCCATTAGGATAAAACACGATCCAAAACTATATAAAGTCGGTAAAAGATGCTATAAATAGTAAAAAAAAACAAATTTTACTATGCCATTTTCACTTTTTACCCAAGCAGTGAAAGTTGGACCAAATTACCTCTGATCTTTAACTGGTAATTGTAGGAGCGTCGAGTGATGAAATCAGAGACTATCTAGACTAGGTAATTCCTCTTCCCCTCCTCTTTGTTTCTAGTGGATTACATTTTTTATTTAGGTTTCAAAATTTGAGTTAATTAAGGCACAAATTGGTTATTTCAATGTACGTGGGCTACCACTCATTGGGTCACATATACGTGAGGTTATTGGTGACTGTGTAAAAAAGAGACCACGTGTACTCCACCCTATACACTACTATGAATGATGAAACCCATGTACAAGTCCGTAAACAAGGTTTTTGATGGTTTTTAACTCAAAAATTGATGTTTCTCTGGCAAGATGGTGCTAGAATGGAGGGAAAGGGCACATGAGGAGGTAGATGTTGTTGTGGAAAGAGATATGGGGGCCCAAATGGCCTTGAAAAAATGCAGGTTGTATACATTTTCGGCTCTCAAAGGGATGAGGGCCTAGGTGAGGTTGCTATAGTTTCTCGTGGATTACTGGGATCTTGACAGTGAGAGCTTCAACCTTAATGGGAAACCATTGAGGATTGAATTCAAGGATATATATTTCTTGACTGGGTTGTTGCATCAGGGTGAGGTAGTGAACCTCAAATCCCAGGGAGATGGTAGAAGTATGAATATAGAAGAGTACATAGACCCGCACTGTATAGCAAGAACTGAGAAGATCGGGAGTCAACTCCCCATCCGAGCAATAAACAATATCAGCCTCAAGATTTTTGTCCTAATTTTGATCGAGGTCATAGGATCGACTTCGTTGCACCAGGCATCGAGGTCAATCATGTTCTATTCTGTATATTTCTTGAGACCCACAGTGTATGATTGGTGCACCTCAGTACTGGATAATATGAAGAGCCAGTTGACGGATTGAAAACAGGGTGACAAGAGGAACTTCAGGTTTTCCTCTATCTTGTGTAGATTTTTCTTTGATCAGGTTCTAGGTTTGGGACCTAGAGTCGAGATCATTCCTAGAGGACCTCACGGTCTAGCCATGTCACGATGGACCAAGGTAATGAGACGGTAGGGGGGAGGTAGGGTTCCCACACCCTACAACAATGATTTCTTTTATTGGTGGAGCCGATAGGTCATTGCTCTAGATGAATACCCCTATGCAGGGATCGACTTCAGAGGGGACCTTGACATGCCACTGCCACCAGGGACCACCTATAGGGACATAGGTATGTGAATTTTTTTAGATATTTCATTTTTTTTATTTTTGTATTGTAAAACAAAAATATTTTTGGATGACGCTTAAGTACTAACTAGACACTTGTGTGACACAGTCGTAGTTCCGCGACGACCGGATAGGATTCCATGACATTTTTGGAGGCACCAGGGAGATGAGGTTGTGAGAGGAGAAGCATAGAGAATACTTCAAAATGTGCAGGGAAACCTGTCTTGTTTGACACATAGGATTTCGATGGTTAAGGTAGAGGATATTTCGGAGGCCATGCAACAACAAGTGGTTGGTGTGCCCAGAGCTTGGCTGCAAATCTTTCAGCATCTCACAAATGTCATATTTTTTTATCATGACACATATCTGGCACCACAAGCATAGATGTCATGGATTTTGTATTATCAGTTGTATATGTGTATTGAGGGTGTTGGCCCCAATTTTGTACTATAAACATCATAATTTTATATATATATATAAAACAAAGTTCTTCGGCTTTACTTATATTACAATGTGTACATTGATGAGATGGTTTTATTTTCTTTAGTTATGTGACAAATGCCAATCTAAAATGAAATTATCATAAGCATCGGATACATAATTAGAACTTCTAGGTATGTGATGATATGTAAAAAAATCAAAATGTCGCTTTGAAAGACGTACTCGTAGTAATCATTGGATTAAAGTAGGATCGAGCACATGGTAACTGTCATTCAACTGAAATACTACTAACTAAAAATCTAGGAGAACTTCCAAAGAGCGAATACCATGTGAAATGGCATCGCACAAAAGTTCTATAACGACACTATATTTGTCCACATTATTCATGGATGGCCCTAGGCACACGCCACCTGAAGATACCAGTAGACCCTCGAGTGAGTAAACCACCCAAGCGACGGAAGAAAAGTTTTTTGTATTACGTCTGGCTTCGTCTGTGAATCCTAAGTACACCAAAGACTCTGTTAACATCTTCCAACCAAGGGAAAACTTTATAAGCAAGTTGAAGAAAAAAAGGAAATGGAAAATATATATACACTAAATTACATTAGTATACAAAGAGTTACACCTAAGATTGGGACTCAAGCGTAATATATTTTCAAGTAGAGCCCATTCCTGGGCTCGTCCAACAAGTTCCATTCACAATATTCTAACTCATAGTCTCCTTTTTCTAAGACACGTTTCACGATATAGGGACCGTGCCACATGGGTTTGAACTTGCCTGCCCCGAGTGTTTCTTTGGCTTGATCATATAAAAGGACCAATTCACCCTCATTGTACAATCGATGATAGATAGACTTATCGTACTAGACCTTTACTAGTCATTTATTCGCCTCGATAGCCATAGAGGCATCTCGACGCTGCTTGTCGAGACTCTCTAGGTGTACAAGGCATCGCTCGAGATCAAAAGTGTCAGGGAGGAGTGCGACTACCAATATAAGAGAAGGGATTTCACATTCAATAAGTAATATTGACTCCACACCATGTACTAACTGAAAAGGATAAAATCTGGTTGCAATCTTAACCGAGATTTGGTATGCCCAGAGTGTGGGATATAACATAATATGCCTCAGATTTACTCTGGCTAACAATTTTCTGCAAAATGGTCTTGAGAGACTTGTTGACAACCTCTACTTGTCCCTTTTCCTAGGGGTATTAAGGGGAAGAATGACCATTCTTCAACCCTATCTTGGATGCTAGATCTTTCATCATTTTGTTCTGAAAGTGACTTCCATGATTAGTGACAATCTCACTCGGGATACTGAACTTGGCGATAATTTGATTGAATACAAAGAAGGAGGAAATATTCCCATTGTATTTAACTGTAGGCATGTACTCGACCCACTTAGTAAAGTCATCTATGGCCATGATAATGTGTTGATGCCCCCCAACTGAAGTTGGGTTGCAATCCACGAAGTCCACCCCCCACTTGATGAAGGGACCGACGGTAATGATTGGGTGAAGATGGGCTAGTGCGAGCGCATTTTTTGAGTGAACACCTGGCAGGGGTGACACTTATTAACCAGTTCAATGCAATATTTAAAGATAGATGGCCAGAAATAACTGACTCACAAAATTTTCTGGACTCTCGCAAGCACGGATAGATGAACACCACAAGCCCCACTGTGGAAATCGTTTACAACTAACTCAAATTCTTCATGATTTAAACAATGATGGAGGATATTATCTATTCCACAATGATACAAAGTGTCGTCGGTGATAATGTAATTCTTATCTTAGTATCATACACATCGTCGGTCATCTCGCGAGAGATGTTGAAGGAACTTCAAAGTTTGAAGATAGAGACAAATGTCTCCATACCAAGGGTCAGACGACGAGACAAGGAAAATGTATTCATCCGTAAACATAATCAACATGTATAACATCATCCTCATCCAATCATGGGAAGTCAGATATTAACTCTGCAAAGACTAATGATTTCTTGGATTTTGCAGAAGCAAAATCGAGATCAAATTCTTGTAAAATGACAATCCATTTATTGTATTGTCCCCTTATGATACGCCTAGTAAGGACGTATTGAAATGGATTTAGATCGGAAACAATAGTGGTGTTTCAAAGAAATATGTAATGGAATAAATGTTGGACTGCATGAACGACAACCAAAGCTATCTTTTCAATGTGAAAATAATTGAGCTCAGGACCGACTAAGTTTCAACTAAGAAAGTAGATGACGTGCTCCATCATCCTCCTAAAAAAATACCATACCAATCGTCTCTTCGGACACGACGACATAAAGAACGTAATCCCTATTGTATTCAGGAGACTTCAGTAGAGGCGTTGATACCAAGGCTTTATTCAAAGCATCGAAGGATTCCTGGGCTCGATCATCCCAAGATAAAAGCGGTGTCCTTCTTCAAAAGACCCATGAAACCTTTAGTAATATTGGCATAGTTTACTATAAACCGACATAAAAAGTTAGCTTTCCCCTGTAAACCTTGAATTTTTTAAATAGTGCGCAGGGGAGGAAATCAAAGTATTGCCTCAACCTTTAACATATCTACCATGATCCCGGTCTTGGAAACTAAAAATCACAGAAGACGACTAGACCTAATGCAAAAGATGCATTTATGAGGGTTTAACCGGATTCTATAATGACAACATATTTAAAAAACCAGTCGAAGGTTGTTAGAGTGATCCACTCTCTTACAAGAGTGAGCAACAAGATCATCAAGATAAGCTTCGACTATATTCTTAAGATCGTGGAATGTGAATGTCATAGCACGTTGGAATGTTGCTCCGACATTTTTAAGGCCGAAAGGCATCTTCCGGTATGCGAAATTACCCCAAGGACAAATAAATGTTGTCTTTTGTTGATCCTCAAGTTTAATTTGAATTTGGTTATACCCTGAAAATCCATCGATGAAAAAAAACACTTCTCTTCCCGCACACTCATCGAGAATCTTATCGATGAAAGGTGTCTGGAAGTTGTCTTTAGGACAGGCTTTGTTAAGGTCATGAAATTCCATGCATACATGGATGGTTCCTTTCTTCTTATTCACAGGAACAAGATTGGATACCCATTCAGTCAAGGGAACCGGGTAGATAAAGCCAACATTAAGCAGTTTCTCTACCTCTTCCTTAATAGCAGGGGCCTTCTGAGGATTGACAACTCTAAGACATTGTAGAACATTCTTAGCATCCGGATAAGTTCTAATATCATGATCAAAAAAATGAGGGTCGATTCCTAGCATCTCTTCATATGAACAAGACAATACATCTCAAAATTCCTTGAAGAGCTTCATGTCAATCAAGATTTCTTCTAGCGAACAATCTGCACCAATGTGTAAATTTTCAATCTTTCCAGGGGTACGAGAGATATCAATCGTGATGGTAGGAGAGATACTTGCCATATTTCCTTCAAAATAAATGTCATTTTTATCAAGTGGAATTACGGCATGACTGATTATCTCGTTCAAAGTATATCGAAATTCATCTTGTTCGATTCTAGCAAGCTCTGGGAGAAAATAAGAGCGATGATGCATATCATCCCAAGTTTTGTCAAAACCATTCATGGCTTCGATGACAGCTTCATCCAAGGGAAAATTATCATTGAGGAAGTCATGTGAGAAAGAAAACAAAGTGGCCCTCACGGGCTTAAGAACAGGATCCTCCTCGTCCGTCGGGGAGGTAATAGGATCAGGATCGACGGAAGAGTCAAGAACAACCATATACACTATCTTCATTACCGATAGTGGCATGGCCATTCCATCATGTGAATGAACCTCAAAAGATTAATTAGAGGAAGGTAGGGTCCAAGGATCGTTAAAATAGGAAGTGCGAAAAGGAACGGACCTCTCTAACAAAATGGGCCTAAACGACATGGCGTAAACATGGTGAATCAGTACCATGAAGTTGAAGGTAACCATAAGGGATGAATACATTCTGACACTGATATTCTCAGTTTTCGGCAGAGAATGTTTTACCATGGGGATCGACGGTCCAACATATGCATTGGGGCTAGCATATGCAAAGGATAACCGGTCTATCGTCACTATCTTCCCATCGTGAGGAAAACAAAGAGTACGGAAGACGGATGATACGAAAACATTCATAGCATAAGTCCAGTTATGTCCTAGTAACAAGTTATAATAGAGGGGCACATCAACCACCTCGACATCCACCTCTACCATATTCCCACCTAACTAGACCAGAAAGGCAAGAATGACCATCAAAAGAAGTCAACATGGTCAATGATTGAGAAAGAGTCGGAGAGCCAAGAGATTTCCAACAGATCAAGGACATCAGACACGTAGAATCTCCTTCATCAACAACTACACGTTTGATGGTATACTTTCAGTACCCCACATGGATTTGGAATGCCACATGGTAAGGCAAGCGAGGCTTCACATCCATGACGTAAAACTTGATAAATTTCGAGCCACTGGGGTCTATAGCTCCTAATGCAGATAACAAGGCATTCCTATGTGAAGGACACATCTGGAGTACCTCCAGAGCTGACATCACACAAGGGGTTTGAACCATTTCCTCAACAATAAAGTAATTCTAGGCAGCTCTAGCATTTGTATTGTGGGTAGAGCGTTTGAGTACTCCTTTAGGAATACAAGGCAGTGGCTCTGGTTTTTCGATCTGCAAGTGCGTCTCTGGAGGAGGAGGAGATTCTAGACCAGGTATAGTCTATGAGGAACTTTAATCGCTAGACCAGGTGGCTACATTAACCTGAGAATTGACCATATTGATACAAAAATAGTCACTTCCCTGTGTCGGTGGGTTTTCAATTCCACTGGCCACATTTCCAACATTTGACAAGCTTGAGGCCATGTGTTGGTTATGTAGGAAAGTATTTGTCAGCACAGTGGGCGGTAGAGATAATATCCTCACATCTTCCACAAGTTTGGGGCATAAATGAGTAACATGATCATCTGTACAAATATTAAAGGGAAATTTCATCTTACACCTTTCTTTATTTCCCTCACCATCATTATTATTCGTCTTATCATTATTACCATTATCCTTGGGTTTATTATTATTCTTCCCACCCTTACAATTATTACTACATACTTTCTTCTTATTCCTGCATGGTTTTTGGTTACCATTTGGGTCGGTCGATGATTGCACGGAATGTACATCCACCGACTGAGTGGGATTGGAAGACACAGATGAAGCTAGCACTCCAGCAAACTGGTTTAGAGACAACTCTTTCAAATGGATTGCCACTGAGTCTGAGGATTTCACATCAGCGGAGCCTACGATGCCATTGACACGCGGTCCGATATTTTTTCTAGGGTCATAGTTTGACCTCGGTGCGTCCACAAGAATATGGTAAAACATCCCAGACTTAGCGTATATAATATCTAACTGTTTGTCTTTGAATATTGCTTCTTCCTTAGATGTAACCTCAGATGTAGCAACATCCTTCAAGATAGGAGGTTGCAAAGACTTAAGGAACCATTCTAATAGGAAATCTGGTAGAATGCAGGTCTTAATCAACCTCTTTCATCTATGCCACTCCTTAATGTGATCCGAGATATGATTGGTTGTGTCCTGGAGTAAGTTCAACAGAAGTTCTAGGCCAACATCATAACGAACTGAAAATTGGAAGTGGTTAAGGAAGACTAACACCATCTGACTAAAGATCCCATATGCCCCCCTAGGTAGCTCGATATACCATTTCGTGGCAACCCCAATGAGGGTGTGTTGAAATAATCGTAACTAAATGGAATCATCATTAAGGGAATGAAGAGCACCAT
>JZKD02S0411749.1:126548-148392 GCA_000966675.3 Picea glauca | reverse complement strand
ACTAAAATGAATAAAGTGGAAAATAATAATGTGAAACCCAAATGTATTTATGAAAATGATATGATGAAGGTTTAATTGGGCGATGAAATGTAAGGAATAGTGAAGGGAAAGGTGGGTGAAAATACGACATTTCTGAGTCCCAACAGTTAGGTGGAATTTTGTCACAAGAAGGACACGTGATTGCTTATGAATCAATAAATTTAAAGGATCACGAATGTAATTATGTGACACATGAATTAGAATTAATATCTTTGATTCATGCATTAAAGATATGGAGTCATTACTTAATCAGAAGGAATTTTTTTATTTTAATGGATAACAATGACATAAAGTACTTGTTAAATCAACAAGGATTAAATGCACGTCAAGAAAGGTGGCTTGCATTCCTAAGTGAATTTGATTTTGTAATCAAACATATTAAGGGAAAAGAAAATAACGTGGAAGGTGCACTTAATAGAAGAATAAGTGCCATTTGTCAAATAATTATGAGTAAATATGACCATGATCTCAAAGACAAAATCAAAATTGTAAGTATAAGGGATGATGGATATACAAAAATAAAGGAAATACTGCTAAAAAGTGAAGAGGATGAAATCATGACAAATTTCAAAATTGACCAGGAGGGAATTCTGAAATTTATAAACATAATTTACGTACCAAATTCGATGGATTTAAAACTAATGATTCTAAATGAAATCCATAAGAAACCTTATTCACGCCATCCTGGATATCAGAAAATAGTTATAACACTAAGGAAACAGTTTAATTTCCCTAATATAAAAAATGATACAACTGACTATTTTACCAAGTGTTTATAATTTCAACAAGTAAAGGAAAAACATCAAAATCCAACCAACTTATCACATCCTTTTTATATAATGGAATGGAAATGGAAATTCATATCAATGGATTTTATTACAGGGTTTCCAAAAACTCAAAAATAACACGATTCAATTATGGTTGTAGTGGAGAAGTTAAGTAAATATGCTCATTTTATACTTGTAAAGTTTACTTAGAAGGTTGTTCATATTGCAAAAAATTTTATGAAAGAAATTTTTAGATTACATGGAATACCAAAGAAGGTAATTTCTGACCGGGATGTTAAGTTTACTTCGAGTTTTTGGAAGAAATTGTTTACAGGTCTTGAAACTCAGTTTAACTTTAGTACCAGTTACCATCCTCAAGCCGATGTACAAACCGAACATACTAACCATATTATTGAAGACATGCTACGAATGTATGTGATGGTTAAACCAGAAAAATGGGAAGACTAACTAAATTTAGTAGAATTCGCCTGTAATAACAGTTATATGTCCTCAACAAAAATGAGTCCATTTGAAATCCTTTACGACAAAATATGTACAAATACTATTAGTTGGGACAATCCAGTTGATAGAATCATGGTTGGACCATATATGTTATAGGATATATAGTTGATTGTTAAAAATGTTCAACATAATTTAAAAGTTGCACATGACCAACATAAAAGTTACGCAGATCAGAACATGCTACATAAATAATTTAATGTCGGGGATCATGTCTATCTAAGGGTTAAAGGAAAAGGGAGTTCATTTAAACTTGGGATATGTGAAAAATTGGCACAAACGTTTTTTGGACCCTTTGAAGTATTAGCTCAAATTGGTCCAGTGGCATATCACCTAACACTACCAGAAAATTTAAAAGTTCATAATGTTTTTCATATATCGTTATTAAATAAATATGTTCATGACCCTACTCATGTAATAGATTGGAACTTTTTACAAGTGGAACCATTGCGCATTATGGAAAAGAAAGAAACGGTGTTGCGGAACCGGGTCACCGTGCAGGTAAAAAGTGCAATGGAAGCACTTCAATCCTGAAGAAGCTACCTGGGAATTGGAGGATGTCATGAGAAAGAGATATCCAACGTTGTTCCAAGGATGACCTGAAAGAACAAGAATTAACACCAAGGACAGTGTTAAATCCAAGGGGGAGAGTATGTGATACCCCAAATAAAGTAGTTAGTATGTTAAATAATTTCCTTAAGTGGAAAATTTGAAATTGTGATTTGTAGGGAAAATGTGACTATTATTAATTTAATTACTGTGCAAGATATTGACTTTCCAAGTGTCCTTAACTATTGGACATATGTAAAAGACAAGTTTTTAATTAAATTTATGAAGGATGCAGAAGGGAAATCCATGTTAAAAAGAGATGATCTTGAATCCATGAGTGGGGAAAAAGTTGGACCTAACCCTGGGCTAAAAGAACATGTGTTAGAAGTCAATTTTGGTGATTGATGCACCCTAAAAATCAAGGATTTCCAAAGATGAAAATTTCCCAAGGAGGGAAAGGAGATGGAGGAAAAACTAAGACCTGGGAAAGAAACAATAAATAAACATGTGTGAGGAGGCAAGACATTTCTTAACATGTGATAAAGAAAATAATTTACTATGGAAAAGAAGCAAGGTACGGATTTAGTATTAACTGTGAAACCATGTAGTTGATGAGTGAGAACTAAGGTGCTAGGAAATAGACGAAGACACAAAATTTTGGAGAAACATGAGGCTCATTCTCCCTTATGGATTCATGATCATGTTTGAGGGTGATTGGATCATGGGATTTGGCTAATCCATTCTACGACTGGGTGGAACTTGGCTGCTCCTTTTGTTTTCTAGGTTTTTCTTTTAATTATTTTCAAATTTAATGGTTGATCTTAATGATATTAGTGTAATTGTGAAGTGTTATTTAATTATGATAACTGATGTAGTTCCTATAATGGTTTTTTTTTTAAGGAAATCTATAATATTGAATGAAAGTGATTATATTGTTGAGTAAATAAATAAATAAATAAATAGATAGATAGATAGATATAGATATAGGTGTGATATGGATCAAACCTTCTAACTATTTATATAGAATTCATAAAAGATGTACAACGTTACTCACAGAAATTGTAATATCCCAAGACTGAGCCCCAGTTGTAATTGTAAATGTAACATGTTTTATAGGTTGGTGAGCCAAGTGATTATGAGCTAGGAGGGTTATGTGATGATGGGGCTAGAGAGCCTAGATGCTAAAGGCCAATGAGCCTATTTTTGTATATGTAAATACTCATATCATTAATATAGATACATTGTTGCATGTAGATCGACCACGAAGAAAGCGTTATGGGGGACTAAGCTCCACCAAGTAGGGAAAAGGATGGGGCTAAGAGAATAGGAAAAGGGCTAAGCTTGAGGGATTATCTCTATGGGAATAATATTATATTATTATTTCCTAAATAATAAGTTTGGACATAACCTATGTTATCCTAAGTTCATGTGGGAAGTGAACGAATGTTAAATGGAGGTCATGCAGCTTCATGGGGAAAAGTGTTTGATTTGGAACATGCAATTATATTTACAAAACACATATTTCTTGGGGGTTTTTTGCTCGTCCATTTTTTCCTTTCTCCCCATGCACTCACACATTCACGTATTGAGACATGACCTCCATTACTAACCTCTGAAACCTGCATGCAACTATGGAACCTGCAACTATACCTTGAGTTATCATGTGCATTCCCTGGAAAGACTAGCACATCTGTATCTGCATGAGCCCATGTTGTGTCTGAATGGTTGTTTGTTCCTTCCAATGTATTTTCTGGACTGAACATGGATTCCTACCATTGTCTGCATCCATAGCGACTCTTATTGCCCCTATCACCTTGTTGGTTGCAAAGGAGATGGATTAAAGAAGCAGGTTGTCAAGCCTATGAACAACTCTCTCTAGGTGAGAGAGGTTGTTGGGGAAGTGATTTCTCCTGGAGGGAGCCCAAAAAAAACTACAAATCTTTGATAATTCTTATCTGATCAGTTGTTTAAGCCCTAGAAGGGAAGAGAGCAGTCGATGGATTATTGGTCAGTGAAGGTGTGGGAGAGGCATGTGGGGAATGAGAGTTTGTGAATTGTGTGTGTAAGTTGTCTCCTGGGAGGGAATACTTCTTGATTGACTGTGTGACATCCCATTGTCTCAGCCTAGTCTAGGAATCCATTTACCTAGGTAACGTTTAGTCCCATCTCGGGAGTGACCCACTGTTGAGAGTGATGAGTAGTGTGGTTTATGGATGGGAGGTTCGTGTAAGGTCTGCACGTAGTTGGTGGTCATATATAAAAGATAAGTACCATTTATATGTTCATTTACATGTTGTGTATTTGTACATGTCTAAATTTATGAGTAATTTCATGTATATGTTGTATGTATAGAATTAATGTTATTTCTGAATTAATCTGTGTATTAGCAAAATATGTTGTCTATTTTATGTTATATATATATATATATATAGATAGATAGATAGATAGATAGATATGGTATTGTTTTTTTTATGGAGTTTGCATGACCCGCCTATAATGTCAGGTATGTTAGAATGTGCGAAGTTCTGCAAGAGTTGTCATGTGGCATAGCCGACCGGTCTCTGGCTAGGTATATTACAGATTAGAGCTTGAACATAGTTGATATTTATGTATCTAGGTGGTAGCATGCCCCGACTTGGGTGGTTGGGGGTGTTACAAATTAGTATCAGTCTATCAGAGCATGAAAATTTTAAGTCTCATGACCCAACCTAGGTGGTTGGGTATGTTTCAATATGGTATCAAATCCCATGGTTTCAACATTGAACCTATATGGGCCACGAATGTGGAATTTGAAGTAAAAAATCCAGAGGGATTTGATGTGCAGAGTACCAGAGGGGCCTTGAGAAGGCTCTTGGGTGGTAATGGAAATATCAAGAGGATTGGTGGAGATGTTATCACAATAATCATGGTTGATAACTGAAAGATTGAGTTTGAGTTGTACAATATGCGCGGGGGGGAGGCATACCCTTCCCAGTCGTCATATCTAGAAATGATGCACGACAATTAACCTCCAATTCCTTTGGACTTCATGACTTGGTGAAGTTTACAAGATGAATCTTGAAGTCCCAAAGTCCTGGAGTGATTTAAAACCTTAGATCATGCATGAGGAGGAGATTCGTTGGATTTCGTAAGAGATTCGACAGTTCATATTTCGACGAAATTGATTGAAGTATGTGTAGAATGGACTTCTTCCAAAAGTCCCAAACTCCGGAGTTAATCTAGACCATTCGTGTTTGAGGACATGTGTTAGAAAATCTACCTATTCATAGTTTCGATAGTCCGAGGGTTGTGTGTTGTTTCAATATGGAAATCCTCCGAAGTCCCAGAGCCCCGAAGCCCTGAAGCTCCGAAGTCCCGAAGTGATTCTTAGTCGTACATTATTTGAGAGAAGTTGGACCATTGGATTTTCCCAAGTGGTTTGGTGGTTCGGTGTTCGGAGGAAATAATGGATGGTGAAGGAAGAACTTTCGGATCTTCGAATTCCCAGAGTCTCGAAGCCCTGAAATCATGAAGCACCGGAGTGACATGGCATGATGACGTCACCTAGGGTGATGTGGACCTACTCTAAGCATACCACTTGTCACTTGTGTTTATACCACTTACAGGCCCTTAGTACCAATTGGGACCTAACACATGTCACGCTTCAGTGGGGACATGTGTCACTACATTAATTGCTTGACAACCGAGCATAGGAGATCATCGTTTTTGCCAATTCGACATTCATAAGGAATAGAGTGTGATGAAGTTGAAACCCACGAAGCTCCGAAGAGTGGAGTAAATCCTCACCATTGATCGGGAGAAGATATGTGGCAGTAGATATCGTATTTCATATACCTAGCACTCCACGGGATTTAAGGCATAAAAAGCTGGGGTCGAGGACTCTCGAAGATCGAAGGTTAGAGTCCATCTTAGCCTTTGATTATAGTGGATTCATGGCACCATATACAAAGGTCCGGAGACTTGGCACTCTATAAGAATTGAGTTGCAGATCGATTTGAGTCGAGAACTCCTGAAGGACAGAGTTAATATCGATTGTTGATCAAGATATGATACATGGAGGAAGGAGAGGACCTCCCGTAATTCGACACTTCGGGATATCTGTGGAGAGGTTCTTTGGAAATCCCCAAAGCCCAGAGTTGCAGGGAAAATCGTAGTCATTGATCGAGAGAGGATACATGGCAGTAGATCCTGTAGTCCAGAGACTTGGCACTCTAGAAGGATGGAGAGTATGGACAATCCAAAAATCTCAAAGCGAGAGTCCCTAATTTGCTCGTGACCATTGGTTCACAAGAAGGCACGGTCCATTTATTTTTTGTTTGTCATTTCACCAATTCGGAAATTCGAGAGGCAATGCAGGATGGAGCCTCAGAACTCCCAAAGCACGAAGTCCCGAATCTCCCATTCACCGTTGATATAAACAAATAATGAGGACCATCGATCAGTGCATCCTACGAGTATCTGAAGTGTGAATCTCCAGAGAGCCAGTTCGGGAATTCGAGAGTTTGACGTTTGTGAGAAGTCAATGTGGAAGTTGAGATAACCTCTGAATTTATAGAGCCACGAAGTTTTCTAGGCTCTGGATAAGTTCCTATCAGTGAGCGCTTGGTCACAGTCATGGTCACATGAGGTTTCCGTCCAAATAAAAGAGGATTATTCTCAAAACCTGTGTTAAGGAAACAAAAAAAAGAAGGGCTTGGGAAGGAATCCATGAGGTTTTGATTGTTCGGACCTGCATCAAAAGTGTTAAAAATGTCTGTGAATATTATGAGTGGACCCATCAAAGGTCCAAGAGCTATTTTGGCTCTAAGAAAGGAGAATAAATGCACAGGGATTGTGTCATTGAAAAGACAATTTCCAATTGTCCATAAATTTCTTCTCATAACTCATAATTGAGCAAGGAAGAATTCAAAGGAAATGTCTTAGAAGCAAGATTCTAGGTATTCCATCATAATTGAGGATTTGTTCGATCTGGACCAGAAATAGTTCAGAATACCTATGTATATTATTCTAAGCCTTAGAGGAAAAGAGGGGTGGCCGATTGAAGACTAACCAAGCCAAGGGATTGGAAGTGGCCAAACAAATGTTAATCAGGCCAATAAAATGAGGATTATATTCTATTGATTTAATCCACACAAAGGAAGGCCTATGAGACTACGTAATTGTATGTAAACATAAGTATATGAAAGAAAAGGAAAATGCTCTATTTTGAGTATTCTGGAAGCCTCTGTAATTATGTTTGTTTATCTTTGTATTGTATACCTCTATGAGGAAGAAGTGTATGTCTCTGCATACAGTTGAGATTATGTAGTTCAGGTATAGGTCTTGTGTTGAAGGATGAGAAGCATAACTCTAGAGAGGAATCCTGGTATAATTCTACATTCAAATTGAGATCGAGAATGATTATTCAATTGATCATCGATCACGAGTAGGATCGATGATCCTACTGAACGATGGAGGATAAATAACATCGTGATGACAGGGTAAGCTACAAAAACCATCAGAGCACCCCACCAGTGAATGATAACCATCATATCTTGGAGTTGTAGAGGAGGATCGTCAGATCAAAATTTTATTAAGTCATGACCGTTGGATCTGAGTGAAGGATGATCAATGACGAGGAGCCATTGTAGGATTCGAAGGGTGGGTTAATGAACACACATATTATGGTTTCACAATCCACATCGATCGTCGATCGTCACCCACCAAACGATCGACATTTCACAATGATTCCAATACCAATGTGTATCTTCCATTGCAGAACTCTATGATGGAGATAAATGTTGTGCTATTTGGGACCCCACAATAGTCCCTAATCATAGATCTCCACTTCTGTTTGATATACATCATTGATTAGTAGAAAAGGAATAGATCCGAGTCACACCTCTCAGAAATATGAGTTCAACAGAGGTTAGTGCCTTTGTGTTAAATCCATGGTCATGTGGATTGGTCCTATAGAAAAGGGCCGACAGGTGAAAGAGGAGAGAATCGATCCTGGGAACCCTGTTAAGGGTTTAGAGAACCCTAAGATAAAACGGGTCTCTATAACTATGGGATGAGTTAGGATAATATTTGGATCTAGGCCAACTTCATGAAGAATTTGGAGGGATTCATATATAACTTGCATCAATTCAGGAAAAACTAATAGTCATCAAGCAAATCTAAGAGTCAATATGATCAGTCATGGAAAGGCTAAATCAAGTGCGTCAAGAAATAAGTTGGTGTTATATCACCACGGTTACTTAGAGAACGTGACTGGAAATATAATTCGGTCATGTAGGAGTTCGATCAGAGGAATCCAATAAATAATGGAAGAAGAGATCACGAGGTAGATATAAAGCTAATAGGAATGCAAGATTGTGCTCCATGAGGAACAAAAAAATAGTAGAGGATTGTTGATGCATTCCAAAATTATTGAAGATATTTCCACAATAGCATGGAGATTTCAAAGCCAAGAAGGATTTCAAAAAGAAATGAATCTCTATAGAGAATCAGTAAGGAACCATGGAGAAGAAAATGCTTCTATGTATGGTTTTGAATACAAAGGAGATGGTGCCTGATAATAATCCATCTTAAGTGACATAGAGCCATGACTAACATTCCCAAAGGTTTGAGGTATCACTTGAAATTACAATGGTAAAGCAAAAGAAATGTTGAGTACTTTTAATTAATTTTTTGGAGCTAAGCGAAGGAGGCATATATGCATCCTTACACTATGCTAGAGATTGGCTATGCAAGCCAAGTGTGAGGCTAGTTGGCAAGGAGAAGAGAAGGGTAAAATAAACCTCAAGTACTAAAGTATTCATTCATGAAAGGGTTGAAGTAGTTCAGTCCGAAAAGTAACTAGATTTTGAAGACCCAAAGTCTATAAGACATCATGTTTGGAATTGTAATTCGTCCAAGTAGGAATTGGATTAGTTGGATCCCCAAAAAATAAATAAAAGTTGGAGGTTAATATCAACATTAGTATTTATCTAGAAATGCAAAGGAATCCAAGAGTAATTTGGCTAGAAAGTGCTCAGGACAGAAATAATCATGCACAATGAATTACAGTGACAGCACAAGAAGATTCAAGAATCCAGGAAGAAATCGAAGACTTATAGGATCAACAGGAAAATTGTTACAGGGAGATAGACGTTGTTGCAATTTCTATGGAAGAAAGTATATTATGGTTGGTTGGGATAGCCATAAAGAGAGAATTATTGCATATTTACAAGTGTTTATGATCATGTTCTTGCATATGGAAGGAAGAAACAGAAAGCTAAAGTGTTGGTTATAATTCCTATAAAAGATGCATGACAGATTCTATTGTCATTAGCTAATTAGGTAACATCAAATTCATTTAATGGCAACTATGGAGGTAAGTATTTCTCTTTTGAAATGATGTTGCATAGTTTTCAAAGTGAAATTCAGGTGATAATTTCCCATGTTGAATTTTTATATTACCCAATATGGTATTTTTTAAATGCATTAACATGAATGAGATACCACTAGGTGTGGTAAAGGATAGAGGCATGTTATAGTTATCAAATATTTTTAGCTTTTGAATGCACAAAATGAGATAGTAGCATGCCAGGTTAATTTGGTTTTGAGGTAATAACTAAAGAAATGAAAGATAAGAATTCATTGTAGGAATGAATTCTAGGAAAGCTAGTTATGTATGAGACCAGGACATGGTTGGATATGGAAAAGTTATATACCACACAAATAACCAAAAACATCCTATCTTAAAATAAGACTTGGATTGTAACCTTTTTTCTAACAATAATGCAAACCATATAATTATAATCTTGGTGTAGTGTTCGGGTCGAAAAGGAAGGAATCCAAATAATCGAGAAGAAAATGGGAAGTGTGTGGAGAATGTGTCAAGACAATGGTCAAATTTCCAATTTATGGATGGTGAGATACATGACTTAGATAAAGAGCATTCTGAAATTCGATGCAAAGGTGCATTGAGTGTTGCACTCATGCATAGTAAGTGGTAGAGTTGCACTCATACATAATGGAATTGTATATTTAAATGCATTATATGAATGTGTTTTCTGAGTGCATGCATATATATTATTGCATGGAAATAAATATACTTACGACTGAAATGTTGTTATCTCGTGGAGGTGAGAACATTTTAGGAGCTGTTACACATTTCAATAGGAGAGTTGCAAGTCAGGCAGTCACATGGGCATTGACTATAGGAAAATTTTATGTTCAGAAAAAGAAGTGATGAACTTACTAATAGTATTTATGAGCAGGCATATTCATATAATTATAATTCATTCTATCTATTAAATTGTTTTGTAGTTGTGATTGAATTGTTAGTTATAGACAATTCTCAGAAAACTTCATAATGTTATTGTACATATTGCAATGAGTGTATGATGTACATGAAATACTCACAATTTGTTGGGTGAATGCAATATGGAAGCATTGCAGGAAAAATGGTATTCAACATGTTGCTTGTTGAAATCCAGAAGGAAGATTGCATCCTATTATTACAACAACAATGAAAAAATATGAAATTGAATTTCATATTTTGGAGAAAAGTTGAATTAATTGTGAAATAAGTTTGAGTTATAAATTAATTCTTTTATGTTGTCTCATGATAACTACATGTGTGTGATGTAGATGAGATAATGTGGATTAAAGTTGGAATGATGGGAAAGAACAACTATTTTTTAGGACACTAAAGCCCTATAATTGTAGAACCTTGGTGGGGTTCTAGTAATGGGTTAGCGCTCTCCTTGTGTGTGAAATCCTTGGAAATATGGATCGTTGAAAGACTGCGTAATAGTGAAGGGATTCCTGAGCCTGAAAGGGTGAGTCCAACCAGGAGGAGGAAAATCAAGGATGCTTATGGCATGGTAAGTTCCATGAGGGAGTGTCAAATGGAATAGTGAGCTAAATTATTTCCAAAAGAAGATCTATGGAATAGAGAAATTTATTTCTAGTTGAGGTATGAATACCAAAATTGGTGTTGGAAACTAGAGCACCATATGGATAACAAGCTCCCAATTGCTAAAGCTTGGATATTTTTGAAGATTTTTGAAAATCTTTATGGTAACATGTATAAAGAAGTTGCACTAAGGATAATGAAAAAATAAGGGGTTGGGATTGTAATACCCCAAGACCGAGCCACAATTGTAATTGTAAATGTAACATGTTTTATAGGCTGGTGAGCCAAGTGATTATAAGTTAGGAGGCTTATGTGATGATTAGGCTGGAGATCCTAGATTCTAAAGGCCAATGAGCCTATTTTTTCATATGTAAATACTCATATCATTAATATAAATACATTTTTGCATGTAGAATGACCACAAATAAAGAGTTACGGGGGACTAAGATCGACCAGGTAGGGAAAGGCATGGGGCTAAGAGGCAAGGAAAAGGGATAAGCTTAAGGGCTTATCTCTATGGGAATAATATTATATTATTGTTTCCTAAATAATAAGGTTGGACATAATGTATGTTATCATAAGTTCCTCTAGGAAGGGAACAAATGTTAAGTGGATCTCATGTAGCTTCATCATGACAAGTGTCTGAATTGGGACATGCAATTATATTAGAAAACACATCTTTCTTGGGGGGATTTTGCTCGACCATTCTTTCCTTTCTCCCCATGCACTCACGCACTTATGCACTAAGCCATGACCTCCATTATCGACCTCTAAAACCTACACACAACTCTGGAACCTGCAACTATACCTTGAGTTACCCCATGCATTCCCTGGAAATACCAACGCATCTATATCTGCCTGAGCCCGTGTTGTGTTTAAACAGTTGGTTGTTGATGGCAATGAAGTTTCTGTAATGAGCATGGCTTAATTCCATTGTCTACGTCGATACTGAGTCTCACTGCCCCTATCACCTTATTGTTTGCTAAGGATATGGATTGAAGAAGCAGGTAGTCAAGCCTGTGAGAAACTCTCTCTAGGTTAGAGAGGTTGTTGAGTAAGTGATTTCTCATGGAGGGAGCCCAATAAATGCTACAGATCTATGAGAATTCATGTCTGGTCTATTGGTTAGAGAAGGTGCAGACTTCCCTGGGTGGGATAGGCATGTGGGGAATGAGACTCTATGAGTTGTGTGTGTAAGTTGGCTCTTGGGAGGGAATCCTTCCTGATTGACTATGTAACATCCCATTGTCTTATCCTAGTCTAGGAATCCCTTCACCTGAGTGAAGTTTAGTCCCAGTTCGGGGGTGACACATTGCTCAGAATGACGAGCAATGTGGTCTATGGCTAGGAGGTTCGTGGAAGGTTTTCATGCAGTTGGTGGTCATCTATAAAATATAAGTACCATTTCTATGTTCATTTACATGAAGTGTATTTGTACATGTCTAAATTTATGAGTAATTTTCTGTATATGTTGTATGTGTAGGCTTACTATTAATTTTGCATTAATCTGTGTATTAGCAGAATGTGTTGTCTGTTTTATGTTATATATATATATATATATATATATATATATATGGTATTATTTTTTTTATGGAGTTGGAATGACCGGCTTGTAAGGTCAGGTATGTTACAATGTATGAAGTTCTGCAAGAGCTTTCATGTGGCATTGTCGACTGGTCTCTGGCTAGGTATGTTATAGATCAGAGCTTGAACAAAGAAGATATTGAGGTAGATAGGTGGTAGCATGCCCCAACTTGGGTGGTTGGGGGTTTTACAAATTGATATCAGAGCGTGAAAGTTTTAAGTGACATGACCCAGCCTAGGTGGTCGGGTATGGTACACAATTTTTATTGAACTATATCATAGGATCAGATTTAGATACTTGGTAGGAAAGATACCATACAAAATTTCATTTTGCAGTCATTGAATTTGCAAATCTAAAATCCGCATACACAATGATGAAAATATAAATAGATTTCTTTTTATCAAATATTTGTACACGTTACATATGAATAAGTGAAAATAAAAAAGATGAAAGTATCATTGTTCTCCTCCAAAATTTGGAACTAAGAAAGGAACCCGAGTACCTTTCCTATCATCTCTCTTCATGTGTCCACGAGTAATGTATAACCTGGAAAAATAATTTGGAACAAAGTGGTTAGTTTATGTATATACAAGATATAAACAATAAGAATAAAGGAATTATAAATAAATAAAGTAAAACTTAGACCTGTATGCGAATGATTGTTGTGAATGTGAAAATTCTCTTTGGAATTAATGATCTGGAGAAAGGAATTTGGCATTGAGCACAGTCTGATGGGTTCCTCGCACAAAAGAGAGGCTCATCATTAACTCGTTGTATCTGTATTTGTTAGGATGCGTAAATGAGAATAAGAAATACAAAGAGACATTTCCTTCTTGACCATGGACAGAAGTAACTTATTTACATTCCAAACCAAAGGGTAATATGAAACAGTATTATGTATAAATCGATACAAAAATTAAATAAATACTAGAGACTAAGAAATCAATCCTTTTGATATGATACATATCCGTTAGTAGAATCATACTCTTTTGAAAACATATGTAGGTGATATACATTGTTGCGAGCGTATTAATCAAAGAATAAATAAAAGATTTAGGAATCCTAATTACCTGGATATACACCTTACATGTATAATCCACCACAAGGAAAAATAATTATATCAAATTTATGAAATAGAACCTGGTGCGATATTACCTGGGTTCACACAAGTAATATCGAAAGATACTAACGAAACCATAGTCGACTGTGCATTTTAAATATGAAAAGTAAGAATTGATTTAAAGGCATAATCGTAACTATTTTCGAGAGGGGTTCATAAATCAAACGAGTAAATTATGAGGAACAACCAGGGTAATAATAAGCCAGGGAGAAATTCACAATACAAGTTACTGTAATGGTCTATAGTACAGTCTATTTAGGCAACGTTTAACAACTTGGGAGTAACAACTCTCATTTCGGCGTAAATTAATTGAAAGGTAATTTCCTTATTTATTTAGTTGTTTTAAAAAGGAGGATTTAAAATGAGTAAAGAGAAAAAGTAAAACTGGGAGACTAACATCTACATAGTATTCCTATATTCGTAAATCCTATAAGGAAAACAAAAATTCTGTTTCATATCTTTAACGTTGTATTATAAGAGATATTCGGTGTAACCCATAAGTCGATTTTGGGGTTAGCACATATCGACAGAACCCATCCGGATAGGAAGTTTGGGTTATTCGTCCATATGAGTTCAAATGCACAAAATCACAGTAAGACCAAACATTAACCTCAATCAAAGACTTCCATATCGTACGTTTCCAATTTGAAACCTATCGAATCATAAGATGGGAACTGGGATAATACTTTAGACTTGACCGAGGCTATAACACACTGGCGGTCCGAGCAACGAGTATGAAAAGGAATTATAATGCCCCACTGTATGTACATTTATATACTAAAGCTACATCTAAATTTACCTTTACCTCGACAGTAATAAATAGAGAAGTAACTCAACGATAATTTAGGAAGACGAAATGACAATGACAGTTAATGAATTAGATACCCAATCCCACATAAGGTATACGAACTAAGGTAAAATTCCAAAAGTACTTCAAATATTTAAAGATATAGATTTCTTACCTCCATTTTCGACTCGAGTGTTGGAATAAAAATCAGGGAAATGAGTGATAATTTCAGTTGTCGAGCATTTCTACCAAACCCTCTTGTAACAGGATTCTTCGACATAGTATTAGCTCTTAAAATGTTAAAGATAGGAAACAAAATGTTAGTCCCCTCTGGAACTCTATGAGGGATATTAGTACCACAAACACAAACTACATATCAAGAAGGAGATGAGATTCAAACCATAGGCCAAGGAAATAATGTCCTCAGAGTAAGTGAAACCTCTCATAGAGGAGAACCTAAGCAACATCCAATATTGTGCAAAGAAAAATGAATTAAAACTTGTTTGATGTTGTCGAGACACTTCACAAAAGCCAATGTACTATCATGACAGTAGCCAAACTTAATGCGTAATAGTACTATGGCATGTGACCAAGACTGTGTGGAAAGCTACTAATGTATTTAGCACACAAGACCAATGCGTTGGGTACATCAGGAAGTGACTTGTTGAGGGCCAAACCTAGGTATAAAGTTTCCCTTTCCGTATATATTAATTATATAACAAGTAGCATACGAAAGAGTAGATGGAAGGCATGACTTCGGTGTAAGCATTTTTATATATTTAAAGGTTTCTAAATCTATAATACATGTTAAAGATTTTAAGAGGTCACAAGTTCAACTCTAGAGGGGGTAGGGTATGTATACTTCCGTAGACTTTTTTTTTTTTAACCATGGGAACAGCAACCTCCCAAGAGTATATCCAACAACCCGCAAGCCAGATATACCAATAACTTGTGACTCAGCAGGGGCCGAGGCGTCCCGAGGCACCTAACTTGTGACTCAGCAGGGGCCGAGGCGTCCCGAGGCACCACCTAAGTGAAACCTCTATCCCAGGGGTCGTCTACCCTTCTAGCCTTATCACAACGGGCCAATATGAGCATCCCTACCCCCCGCCGGTTTTGAACCTGTGACCTCCCCGGAGATAACACATGTTCTTAACCATTGGGCCCACTCAGGTGCTCATATGTATACTTCCGTAGACTTTACTAGTGAAATTGTTGGGTGGAGGGGGGTCCCTTGTCCCACAAACAAGAGGGATTCATACATTAATTTGGTATGACTTAGCTGTGACCTGAAAAATAGATTCTTATTATTATTATTCATCGCATTACTTTAAAAATAAAATCTGGAGGACAAGTATATATATATATATATATATATATATTTAAAAAGTCAAGTGGATAATTATTATTCATTGCATTAGTTAAAAATAAAATCTAGAGTATATATATATATATATATAAATATAAGGTCAAGTGGATAATTGTATATAGGAACCTTTTATAATCCGTCTAAAAAATTATGAGACATGAATTAAGAAGGTGATTATATTATGATGCAGTTAAAATTTAATTTAGAGTTAAGAAAAACCAATACCTTATATATACTCATGGATCTAACTGGTACCTATAACAAAGTAGTTATTTGATTCGGTGTAAGCAATAGTTTTGTTTGATTAGTATTGTTTCAATAATAAATAAAATCAATAAAGGATTTTTTTTGTATGGATGAAATTTGAGTATGTTACAAGGGATCAATGTTCTTTTGAAGGATAAAACCATGGCCTTCCGTACAATGAATCCATTACGTCACCATTAAAATCATTAGTGTGAATGTCATAGGAGTAAATGGTTGAACCATTACCTATTGTCGTGAGTTTGATAAAGAGTAATATTATATAGTAAAGGTGAAATACATGGACATAAGGATTGAATCTTGTACAACATCGCATGACAACTAAATCAAAGAGTTTTATTTTTTATAGTTTTACATGTGAATATATATTAAAATGATATATATTATCTCAAAGAATGTTTTTGTGTTTAAAATCTAATGAGAATTAGTTAAGTAGGTTTAGTGCTATTAATAATTACATCTCTAACAAAGTGATTTATGAGTAAGAAGTCAATGAATATTTTAAATATCAAAGCATGTTTTGGTGTCTAAAATCAAATGAGAATTAATTAAGTATTGGTCATGACTATAAACATTAGTGTGAATTTGATCTATGAGTATATGGTTCAACACCTAATTATGTAAGTATGGGCTATCATTATAAAAAAATTGCTCAACCATTACCTATGGTCATGGGTTTGACAAAGAGTAATTTATCAATTAGTTAAGTATTGACCATGATTATAAACCTTAGTGTGAATTTGATCTAGGAATATATGGATCAACACCCAATTATTTAAGTATGGGCCATCATTATAAGTAAATGGCTCAACCATTGTGGTCATGGGTTTGACCAAGAGTAATTAGTTAATTATTAGCCATGATTATAAATATTATTGTGAATTTTATCTAAGAGTATATGACTCAACACCTAATTATTTAAGTATTTTCCATCATTATAATTAAATGGCTCAACCATTACCTATGGTCATGGGTTTGACAAAGAGTAATTTATTATATACTAAAGGTGAAATACATGGACACTAGGATTGAATCTTTTACAACATGACATGACAAGTAAATCAAAGAGTTTATCTAAATTCTTATAGTTCTACATGTGAATATATATATATATATATATGAATATATATGATATGACATATCTTAGCTCAAAGCATGTTTTGGTGTTTAAATTATAATGAGAAATAGTTTTAAGTAGGTTTAACTTTTTTAATAATTACATCTCCAACAAAGTCATTTATGGGTTTAAGAAGTCAATAAATATCTTAAATCTCAAAGCATGTTTTGAGAGATTCCTAGGAGTTTTATGAGAAAATAAATTGTGTTTATAGTATGACATTATAACCATTCTTGAGCTTATTAAGCTTGATTAAGTGGTCCTCACAATAGATCGAGACCCAAATATTTAATAATTGAATTCACCAATTGAGATCTAGTTTTATATGCAAAAATGTAAATAAATATCAGTAAGTTACAATTAATAAAAAATAACATTATTTGAATGGACCACAAAAATAAACCAAAAAAGATGATTCTAGAATCTTGCATATCCATACATACATTTATTTGATGCATAATAAAAAATTAAAGAATGTTCCTTGTTTAAAAAAATCTTAATGGTATGCCATCTTAAATTATTTGTTCATGATCGACTTTTGATATTTTCCATTTTCTAACTTTTGATCTTTTCCTTGATTGGACCTGTATTAAATTTATTTGTGCTACACATACCAACTGACTATATTGACAACTTATGACATCTGACTGATAGTCTTGAAAGTGAACATGACTATCGGTTTGATGGGTTTCTTGAAAAAAATAGTATTTTAATATGATGGATCCTCTTTCGTATATTATCATCAAAATCTTCTAATAATTGCATCTTTTCTTGTGTTAATCACTTCAAATCATATTTAACATTTTCATCGTTGTCTACATGTGAAACCACAACAAAGACATCTCCTACAAATAACTCGTCATTTTCCGACAAGAAATTCTCATCAGATCAACACACATGCACACAATTCTACTATATATAAATTCCATATATCTCTAGTACATGTAAATCTACAATGTTTAAGGATAACACATATGTTTGAACAATTAAAACATAAATTACCTTATGTAACAAGATTACAAATTCTATTGACCTAAATTGACACTATAGTCTCATTTGATTGAATCTCCTCTAAGCTTGCAAGTGGCATTTCCCCCTTTGTATTAATTTCTCCGTGTTTCCAAGATTTAACATATTTCTCAACTTTGTTTTCACAAATGTCTGTGGATTTTGTGTCCTCTATGCAAACTGAACAAAAACAAGATTCATTTCTTCAATCAAATGCAAACACATTTTGGAAGGGTTTTGTTTTAATTGAATGCAATTTTCGATTCTCGTGTATTGTACTGGCCTCATAAAAAATTGATCTATCTACATCTTAGATGCCAAAATGCCAAAAAAACCTACACATGGTTCAAGAATAATTTATTTAAATATAAATATGAAATGTCAATAATATACATGTTAAAGAAAATAACTTATTAACTTTCTCTATTGAACATGATTGGAAATCATATTTTTGAATGCGAATAAAAATATCATGTGTGTACAAAATGTATATACACACACCTGTGCACATCCTTTGACGGATTATTTTCATGGATTAGGTCCTTTTGCACCATCAAACAACTTGATAAGTAGATTCAAATTGATCGACATGAGGGTTCATCTCATACCTTTGAAGTGCTCATTTTACACATGCCCTTGCACTGTCATGCTCTCCTTTTCGATGAGAAGTCTCAGATAAATTTCAACAATGTGTAATGTTTGATTTCTTATGAAGATGACATAGCCAATATAATGATCATGAATATTTGAATTGACCCGCACATCCATTTGACCATATCCAATGTCGATCAAATCCATTCCCATGGTTTTTCAATGAATCATAAAATTTATCAAAGAAATGTTGTACATAATGTGTATCGTGTGTCTGATCATCACTCATATAGAAGTGATATTATTTAATAACATGTCGACTGTCATTGGTGCTTTCTATGTTATCAACATTTTTTTGAGCATGTCTATATAGAATGTGGACAAATATAGAGACTTAATCAGAATGATAATATTCACTTTGTATTTCTTTTTGTGCAGCAAATGTGTAATTCTATGCAAAATCAACTACAGAAAAAATCATCCCTTGTGGAAATAATTCACTGAATTTTTTGAATTTTAGGTCTTTCTATCGAGCTTTATGTGAATGCTTGGTGTATTTATAAATTTCATTCTCACACTTATTCAAAAAATCTATCACGCATATTTTATCCACTTTCAAATAAATCCTTTTGGAAACAACATTTGATGAACTTGTAGTAGTGCTACTTATATATTCATATCGCTTCTAGAGTGTGTTCGAATACTTGATAGCATGACAATAATTACTAACCTCACAACAAAAGGAAATAATGTAACACTACTTACTTTGAAGGACTTTAACAAAATGATTTGAATTTCTACTACAAATAATCTTTTCAAGGTTGTGAAAGAAGAAACGTTCCTAGCATCTCATGCTGGTGACACCAATATTTTGAGATATTTTATGCTACCATCTGCAATTATGCCAAGGGACATTTTGGCAATTGACATATCTTTGCTACAAGATAAATATTGATACTTTTCATGGTTGTTCGCCCATGTGGCTGGCAAACAATTGACTTGACCCATACCCATGTCATAATTCTATGCACTATACTTTACTTTATGGAAAGATGGCATGTTTTGTTGGCATGTTTTACAAGCAACGTATGCTTTTCATTGAAGGCAAGTACAACAACGATGATGGCTTGAGTACAGGTATAATGTGCCAAGCGGGCACCAGAAGTATTTTGGGAAGACGCAACAGAGCAAGCTTGTGAAGACCAGAAGAGATAGTGCATAGGTGCACGCAGAGTGCAGAGTATGCGTGTTTGTAATTGATGGCAAAGATCACGACCAGCAACACAATAATGATCGCATGGCAAGATCAGAAGCTAAATTCCATTTCGGGTATTAGAAACAAAGACTCCATTTCGGAGTTTCGGATACCGAGAGATGGAGAAGTCAAGGAAGCAACTCACAAAAGGAACTTGCGAAATGCGAAACCCTAAAATCCCAAAACAGTCACATCAACCGAAGTTTTGGATATCCGGTGTTGGAGGAGTCAAGAGTCGAGACTCTTCATCACATGAGTTCCGAAGTGCCGAAATGTGAAATGACGAAATCCCAAAATAGGCACATCAACCGGAGTTTTGGATACCGGGAGTTGGAGGAGTCAAGAGTCAAGACTCTTCATCACAGGAATCCCGAAGTGACGAAATGTGAAACGCCAAAAATCCTGAAATAGACACATCAACTGGAGTTTCAGATACCAGGAGTTGGAGGAGTCAAGAGTCGAGACTCTTCATCACAAGAGTCCCAAAGTGTTGAAATGAGAAACGTCGAAAATCCTGAAACACGAACATCAAGTGGAGATTCGGATACCAGGAGTTGGAGGAGTCAAGCGTCAAGATAACTCTTCACCACAAGAATGTTGAAATGCCGAAATGACGAATTGCAAAATGGAGAAATAAGCATGAGACCAATAATTTATAATCCAACGGTGCATGTTAATTAGGAATATGATCGAATGGCTACCGTTGCTCTTCACAGTTAATCGATCAGTGGAAATTCAGTTACTGATACGGTTTTTGGAGGTTCACAGTGTAACTTCTAGAAACGACTGATTGTTTCTGCTAGAGGACTAGAAGAGACTTCAGGGTGATCACCAAGGAAGATGAGGAGTTTCAAGGCATCTGTCAATGGAATGAAGACTGTTCAGGAGGCAATTCACAGATGGAATATCGTTGAAGCCTGTAATTGCAACAAAGGAGATCAGCTCGACTATGACAGAGAAGACGAAGAGTCTCGACTGGTAGACAGTCTAAGGAATCTCAGCATAACACCCAATGATGATGGACACATGGGTTTAACATCCAGAGAAGCTGAAGAGTTGCAATGATGATCAGGCAGAGCACTCGACATGAACATCATGCAGAAGCATTGCACATATGGTATGCACAAGGTGCACATAGACTATAAGTATGTAGAACAAAAAAGAGATGAGTGATGTTGTAGAGAGGAATCACACACAGGGAAATGGATGCTGTGGGTAGGAGCTAAAATACGCAGAAGAGGCGTAATTCAGAGAATCAAAATAAGACGCAGAGCATAAATCACAGCAGAAGCAAAGAACAGAGATGCATAGCTGAGACAATAAAAGAAGGCTGAGGTGCACTTGTAGAGAAGAGCAGAAGATCAGAAAGCGCAAGAAGATGCAGGCAGAGAGACATTGATACAGGAGAGTAGAGCAGTGTAGTAGAATAATGATGAGACTGGTAAGTCATTGATGAACATTATATCAGTGTAATAAGTTTCAGTAGCAAATATTTATATTTCAAGGTGGTAGGGAGGTGCTAGGGAGGACTTTTGTCCTCAGAGGTTCAAGTGGGTGCTTGAACACAGGGAGTTGTAGCTTCCATATGGTTGCAACCAGAGAAACCAGGGTGGCAGGGTGGTGCAAGGGAGAACTGTTGTTCTCTGTTATACAGGTTGGTGCCTGTGTGACTGGAAGTTGGTGCTTCCATCGAGTTGGTGCTGGAACACTTAGGGAGTTGGTGCTTCCTTCTAGTGGGTGCTAGAGAAACCAGGGAGTTGGTGCTTCCTTCTAGTGGGTGCTAGAGAAACCAGGAAGTTGGTGCTTCCTTCTAGTAGGTGCTAGAGAAAACAAAGAGTTGGTGGTCTCAGCAAGTTGTAGCTTACAAAACAAAGGTTGTAGCCTCATTATGAGTTGGTGCTCATAAGTATGATAATGTACAGAATGTAAAGATTACTTATCATATAAAGAAGAAGAGGATTTTACCCTTTATGGGTTTCCTCAGGAA
>JZKD02S0411749.1:78908-106822 GCA_000966675.3 Picea glauca | reverse complement strand
TTTGGAGGTTTGTCCTGGGCTACCCTGCCTTGGCTTGGTCTTTTGTTTTACAGTTTGGGAGTACCTTTCCCATGCTTTTGATTTGTAGACCCAAAGTCTCGCTTCTTTTGTTTGAACTTCTGCTCAATATTGGCAGCATATCGGTATGCCACATCAAGTGAGGAGATGTCGAGGAACTCCATTTCCTCCTCAATGTATCTGTGCAGACAACTGCGGTACTTTAACACCAAATGTTTCTCTGAATCTTTGATACCCAACTTTGTGCGTAGGGTATGAAACAGATTCGTCATCTCATGCACATCTTGGTCCCTTTGATGTCGCAACGTAGTCCATTGTATGTATTTGTCCTCATAGCTCCCCATGGGATAATATTGTTCCTTGATGGCATCTCGGAAAGAATTCCAAGTGGGTGCGGCTGATAACAAAGAGGGTTCTCCCTCGCCCTCTTGCTCCGAGTAGGTTTCCCACCAGTCCTTGACATGGGGGGCGGCTTTGAGGAGTGCGAAAATAATCTTTTCTCAGTTGGAAAAGTCATGAAACGAGAAATATACTTCGAATGGATTCAACCATCTATATACGACATCTGCATCTATTTGGCCGTCAAATATGGGAATGTCAAAGTTTACTTGTACCTTAAAAGGAGTGGCACCTCCAAAGTGGCTGCTGGATGTCGATGCACTGCCAGTCAGAATTCGTTGAAGAATCTGGGAAAAGTTGTCCATCATCGCATTCCTTTGTTTCTCGAGGGCCTCCTTCAACAACATTTTGATAGGATCTCCTGCTCCCTCGTCTTTCTTTTCTTCACTCATGGGCGGTCGTCAGGGTTTGCGAGGCTGATCTTGCAAAGGTTCAACCATATCAAGCCCCAACTCCTTATACCTCGATCTCGTTGGGGACATGCAAAGAAGGATCGAGAATGAGTAGACCGCTCTAATACCACTGATCTAGATTTATGTAGAAACACAATGAAATACAGAAATACACATAAACACAGAGATGCAGCGGAAATAAGACTTCATTTCATTAATAACAAATGACTGAAATATGCTTATAGACATAATGGAAATAAACTAGCTAGGGCGCTGGTAGCTTATCTCTGAGAAGATATGTGGCCACTACTCGCATCCGTGAGAAGATGATTACAATGAGGCTTTGAAGGCCCTTTTACAATAAACGGGAATTCCAAAAGTCCTAGACATCCAAAAGCCTAACACTGGGAGATGAAGTGCCAAAAGTCATGTGGGCCCCATTTGGGTAAGTTGGTACATCAAATTCTTGGGGTCATAACTTTTGCAGACGATCTCTGTTTTAGGCGTATGATAGCCCACTGGAAACATCTATCTGAGGAATACAACATTTGCAACTGCAACATACCCCAAACAACTTCGTTTAGGGCCTCAAAATGGCTCCAGAAGTTCAAGACCTGAAAAACTGCTAAAAATAGTAAACTGTGCAAAAACTAAAAAACTGAAAGAAGCAATGGTGGGGGTCCAAGTGGAATAGGTCAGTGGCCACCAATATCCACCTGGATCAGTCCTGGAGTAAGTTCGACAAAATTTCTAGGCCAACATCATAACAAACTGAAAAATGGAAGTGGTTAAGGAAGACTATCACCATTTGACTAAAGGTCCCATATGGTCCCCTAGATAGCTCGATATACCATTTCGCAGAAACCCCAATGGTGGTGTGTTGAAATAATCTTAACCGAATGGAATCATCATTAAGGTAATTCTAAGAGAACTATACGTGAAAGGTGGTGACATGATCACCGAGATCCTCACCATTCTTACCTTCAAATTTCAGAATATTCGAAGGAAGTTTGGTGGGAATGGGGGGCCATGTAGGATCATGAAACATTAGTTCATTCATCAATTTAAACAAGTCAGGAAGATTAAGCATGGCCAGAAAAGGGAGAGTTGGTTGTGACATATGACCCCAAGCTCCCTGGAAATATTGTGTTTGGGAACTGCAGCCCATCCAGAGTTCTGGTAAGCACCATGGCCCCGTCCGTGATTGTAAAACCCTCATATAGGATGATTCATAAAATTTTGGCTGGGCATCACTCCAGTAGGAATGTTTTAATGGGGGTTATAAAAATTCCCCCCAGACGGAGTGGCTCCGGGTTGGGGGTTTCCCAGGTTTTGAAACTAACCTCCTCTGGGTGTGAAGTTGGAGGAAAAAGGTGGATTTTTCATGCCAAATGTGTTGGTCATAATTGACACTCAGTAGGTGAGGGTATAGGATGGAACTTGAGAAGAAGCTTGTCCACTAGGTTGGTTTCTCCACCCAGAAGAAACAGGATTAGACCCAAGGTTAAAATAAGGAATTCCTCCCATAGTAGGATTTGTTTGAGGGATCTGAGAGCCACCAAACGAGATTGGAGTATAAGGAGGAGTTGTGCACCCATGTCCAATGCTAGCATTAGGTCCAATAACTAGGATGGAGTTTGAAAACTATGAAGTAAAATTTGGCATAGCATAGGAAAAAGGAATAGAGACTATAGGGATGGACTGAACATTATAGCTTGGACCAAGAGACCCAAATGGGTTTGTGGAAATAGGTTGATTATTCACTATAGGATGGAAAACAATGATGATATGTGCCTCTGACACTACAACCATTGTGTTTGTAGGATTCAAAGGGGTTTTATTAACTATAGTAGGTGTGGGAGTCGAAGTGATCCTAGTATTTTGATGACTCAATTTAGTGCTTATCCTTGTAGAATCACAATTCTGAAAAGTGGAGGTGTGTGTACCACATCTAATAACTCTATGCCTTTTAGAAGGAAAATATTTGAAATCTGGTGCTAACTGTAACAAGCGGCAGGACCGATGGGGAACCTGGTCTGAATGCACAGTGACTTAAGACTCAAGATATAAAAACAAATCCTATGGCCAACTAGTAATCAAAGAGCACACCAAAAATAATCAAATGACCAATATGCACACGAACGGGATAAAGTTATTGAAAGGGGCCTCCCTCCCTAAAGTAGGTATGCCTCACCCAAGAGGGTTCTGGGAGTCCTTGCTAAAGATAGGAGGAAACATAATCAGTTATAAGGGCCCTCTTGGGTTTAAAAACCAGTCGGTCAAATCCCCCAAAACAGGTAATCCTCCATAAAGGTTGTGTGTTGTCCGACCCTTATCTAACCCAGGGTACCTGTAGCATAAACCCTGCAAGTAACCAATGTGGCACATAAGTCAAGAAACGAAGCAACCACTGTATAATCGATGCATAGGGGAGTAGTCACAAGTCAGGTCCATCGTATGGTTTGGGTAGCAAATCCTGAAACCTTGAAATCACTACCTCTCACAGAAGTAAGGGCACTAGCAATATCCCTAGATACAAATACATCCCCATAAATATCTCTGACGCTAAGAAGGTATCGGGGGGATATCCCTTCAACTGACCTCACGCGACCTCATGATTAACTCTGGTGTAAGCGAAGCCTCTTGATATTAACGATTATACAATGGATTTCTCCACTCCCTTAGTTAGACACATATGTTTATTTAATAGCCTTGGATAAGTTTAATCACAAAATCCTATTCCAAGGCAGTAAATCCTAAGCTAGTTTTTGCACCCTAGAAAATAAAATCGTTACTAATCAATTTTAAATTATAGCGTTAATTTTAAAGGACATGCTTACTCGAAAGGTGCGATCGTGAAACCAGTGAAGCTATGACTCAACAATTAAAGTAAATATGAATACAATGCAAAGTCCTAAATTCAATTTTCAATGAATGATATGCTTCTTAAAAGAATGAAATTTTCAATTCAATTATGCAATTATAAATAAAAATGCAACTTGATTTACATGCACTAAGATAAATGACAAAGACTCAAAAGATCAAAATGTCAATCAATGCAAAATGCCTAATATTTTTTTATTTTCAATATAAGAAAAATGAAAATGCATGGACTGAACAACAACTTGATATATAAAGAGTCTTGTAAAGAAATGTGTAATGGCATAAATGTTGGACTGCATGAACGATAGCCAAAGCTAGCTTTTCAACATGAAAATAATTGAGCTTAGGACCGACTAAGTTTCGACCAAGATTGTAGATGACGTGCTCGCGGAGCTCACTATCCTCCTGAAAAAATACCATACCGAACGTCTCTTCTAACACGGCAACATAAAGAAAGTAATCCTTACTGTAGTCAGGAGACTTCCGCAGAGGCGTTGATACCAAGTCTTTCTTGAAAGCATCGAATGATTCCTGGGATCGATCATCCCAAGATAAAAGGGGTGTCCTTATTCAAAAGACCCTTGAAACATTTACTAGTAATATTGGCATAGTTTACTACAAACCGACGTAAAAAGTTATCTTTCCCCTGTAAACCATGAATTTTTCAAATAGTGTGCAGGGGGGACAATCAAAGTATTTCCTCAACCTTTAACATATCTACCATGATACTGGTCTTGGAAACTAAAAAACCCAGAAGAAGACTAGACCTAACGTAAAAGATGCATTTATAAGGGTTTAACCGGATTATATAATGACAACATATTTTAAAAACTAGCCAAAGGTGCTTAGAGTGATCCACTCTCTTATGAGAGTGAGCAACAAGATCGCCAAGATAAGCTTTGACTATATTCTTAATATCATGGAATGCGAATGTCATAGCACGTTGGAATGTTGCTCCGACATTTTTAAGGCCGAAAGGCATCTTCCAGTGTGTGAAAGTACCCCAAGGACAAATAAATGTTGTCTTTTGTTGATCCTCAGGTTTAATTTGAATTTGGTTATACCCTAAAAATCCATCGATGAAAGAAAATACTTCGCTTCCCACAAACTCATCGAGAATCTTATTGATGAAAGGTGTCGGGAAGTTGTCTGTAGGACAGGCTTTGTTGAGATCAAGAAATTCCATGCATACATGGATAGTTCATTGCTTCTTATTCACATGAATGAGATTGGATACCCATTTAGTCAATGGAACTGGGTAGATAAAGACAACATTAAGCAGTTTGTCTACCTATTCCTTAATAGCAGGGGCCTTATGAGGATTGGAAGTTATGAGACGTCGTCAAACATTCTTAGCATTTGGATAAGTTCTAATCTCATTCTCAAAAATTTGAGGGTTGATTCCTAGAATCTCTTCATATGACCAAGAAAATGCATCACATAATTCCTTGAAGAGCTCGGTGTCGATCAGGATTTCTTCTAGCGAAGAATCTACACTGATGTGTAAATTTTCAATCTTTCCAGGGGTATGAGAGATATCAATCGTGATGGTAGGAGAGATACTCGCCATATTTCCTTTGGTATAAATGTCATGCATATCAAGTGGAACTACGGCCTGACCGACTATCTCACTCAAAGTATATTGAAAGTCATCTTGTTCAATTCTAGCAAGCTCTGGGAGAAAATAAGAGCGATGATGCATATCATCCCAAGTTTTTTCAGAACCATTCATGGATTCGATGATATATTCATCCAAGGGAAAATTCTCGTCGAGGAAATCATGTGAGAAAGACAACGAAGTGGCCCACAGGGGCTTAAGAACAGGATCATCCTCGTTTGTCAGGGAGGTAATAGGATTGGGATCAGCAGAAGAGTCAAGGACAAATTGATACTCTATCTCCATTTCCGATAGTGGCATGGCCATTCTATCATGCAACTGACCTTCAAAAGACAAAGTGGAGGAAGGTAGGGTCCAAGGATCGTTAAAATAGGAAGTGCAGAAAGGAGCGGACCTCTATAAAAAAATGAGCCTACTCGACATGGTGTAAACATGGTGAATCGGTGCCAGGAAGTTGAAGGTACCCATAAGGGATGAATACATTCTGACACCAATATTCTCAGTTTCTGGCTGAGAATTTTCGACCACGGGGATCAACGATCCAACATATGCATTGGGGCTAGCATATGCAAAGGATAATCAGTCTATCGTCACGATATTCCCATCGTGAGGAAAACAAAGAGTACGAAAGATGGATGATATGACAACAGTAATAGCATAAGTCCAATTTCATCCTAGTAACAAGTTATAATAGAGGGGCACATCAACCACCTCGACATCCACCTCTACCATATTCCCACCTAACTAGACCAAAAAGGCAAGAATAATACCGTGAGGGTAGAAGGAATGACCATCAAAACAAGTCAACATGGTCGACGATTGAGAAAGAGTCAGAGATCCAAGAGATTTCCAACAGATCAGGGACATCAGACATGTAGCATCTCCTTCATCAACAACTACATGTTTGATGGTATACTTTGAGTACCCCACATGGATTTGGAATGCCACATGGTAAGGCAAGAAAGGCTTCACATTTGTGATGTTAAACTTTAGAAATTTCAAGCCACTAGGGTCTAGAGCTCCTAATGTAGATAGCAAGGAATTCCTATGTGAGGGACACATCTAGATTACTTCTAGAGCAGACATCACATAATGGGTTTGACCCAGTTCCTTAACAATAGAGTAATTTTGGGCGGCTCTAGCATTTGGATTGTGGGTAGATCACTTGAGTACTTTTTTAGGAATACGAGGTGGTGGCTCAGGATCTGCAAGTGTGTCTTTGGAGGAGGTGGAGATTCTAGACCAGGTACAATCTATGAGGAACTGTAATTGCTAGACCAGGTGGCTACATTAACCTGAGGATTGACCATATTTATACAAAAATAGTCACTTCCTTCTATCGGTGGGTTTTGACTTCCACTGGCCACATTTCCAACATTTGAGGAGATTGAGGCCATGTGTTGGTTATGTAGGAAAGGATTCATTAGCACGGTGGGCGGTAGAGATAAGATCCTCACATCTTCCGCAAGTTTCGATCATAAATGAGTAACATGATCATATGTACAAATCCTACAGGGAAATTTCACCTTACACCTCTCTTTATTTCCCTCACCAGCATTGTTATTCATCTTCTCATTATTACCATTGTCCTTGGGTGTATTATTATTCTTCCCATGCTTTCAATTATTATTACATACTTTCTTCTTATTCCCGCATGGTTTTTGGTTACCATTTGGGTCGGCCAATTATTGCACGGAATGTACATCCACCGAGAGAGTGGGATTGGAAGACACACACGAAGCTAGCACTCCTGTAGACTGGTTTAGAGACAACTCTTTCAAATGGCTTGTCACTAAGTCTGAGTATTTCACATCGACAGAGCCTACGATGCCATCGACATGCGGTCTGAGATTTTGTCTAGGGTCATAGTTTGACCTTGGTGCATCCACAAGAATATGGTATAACATCCCAGACTTAGCGTATATAAGATCTAACTGTTTGGATTTGAATATTTCTTCTTCCTCATATGTAACCTCGGATGTAGCAACATCCTTCAAGATAGGAGGTTGCAAAGACTTATGGAACCATTCTAATAGGAAATATGGTAGAATGGAGGTCTTAATCAACCTCTTTCGTCTATTCCACTCCTTGATGTGATCCGAGATATGAGTGGTTGTGTCCTAGAGTAAGGTCGATAGAAGTTCTAGGCCAGCATCGTAATGAACTGAAAATTGGAAGTGGTTAAGGAAGACTATCACCATCTAACTAAAGGTTCCATATGCCCCCCTAGGTAGCTCGATATACCATTTCGTGGCAACCCCAATGAAGCTGTGTTGAAATAATCTTAACTGAATGGAATCATCATTAAGGGAATTCTAAAAGCACCATAGGTGAAAGGTGGTGACATGATCACCGAGATCCTCACCATTCTTACCTGCAAATTTCAGAATATTCGAAGGAAGTTTGGTGGGAATGGGGGGCCATGTAGGATCATAAAACATCAATTTGTTCATCAATTTAGACAAGTCAGGAAGATTAAGAGTGACCAGAAAAGGGAGATGGGGTTGCGACATATGGCCCCAAGATCCCTGGAAATAGTGTGTTTTGGAAACTACATCCCATCCAAAGTTCTGGTAAGCACCATGGCCCTGTCCGAGATTGTAAAACCCTCCTATGGGCTGATTCATAAGAGTTTGGTTGGGCATAATTCCTGTAGGAATGTTCTGATGGGGGTTATAAAAATTGCCCCAAGACAGACTGGCTATGGGTTGGGGGTTTCCCAAGTTGTGAAACTGACCTCCTCTGGGTGTGAATTTGGAGGAAAAAGGTGGATTTGTCATGTTGAATGTGTTGGTCGGAATTGACACTCAGGAGGTGAGGGCATACGACGAAACTTGAGAAGAAGCTTGTCCATTAGGTTGGTTTCTCCACCCAGAAGAAACTGATTAGACTCAAGGTTAAAATAAGGAATGCCTCCCATAGTAGGATCTGTTTGAGGGATCTGAGAGCCACCAAGTTAGATTGGAGTATAAGGAGGAGTTGTGCCCCCAAGTCCAATGCTAGCATTAGGTCCAATAACTAGGATGGAGTTTGAAAATTGTGAAGTAAAATTTGGCATACCATAGGAAAAAGAAATAGAGGCTATAGGGATGGACTGAACATTATAACCCAGTCAGTGAACAAGAGACCCAAATGGGTTTGTGCCAATAGGTTGAGCATTCACTATAGGATGGGAAACAATGATGATAGGTGCCTTAGGAACTACAACCATTTTAGTTGTAGGATTCGAAGGGGTGCTATTAAGTATAGTAGGTGTGGGAGTTGAAGGGCTCCCAGTATTTTGATGACTCAATTTAGTACTTATCCTTGTAGAATCACAATTATGAAAATTGGAGGTGTTTGTACCACGTCTAATAACTCTATGCCTTTTAGAAGGAAAATATTTGAAATGTGGTGCTAACTGTAACAAGCGGCAGGACCGACGGGGAATCTAGTCTGAATGCATGATGAATTAACACTCAAGATATAAAAACAAATCCTATTTCCAACTAGTAATCAAAGAGGACACCAAAAATAATCAAACAACCAATATGCACACAAACGGGATAAAGTTGTTGAAAGGGGCCTCCCTCCCTAAAGTAGGTATGCCTCGCCCGAGAGAGTTATGGGACTCCCTGCTAAAGATTGGAGGCAACATAATCAGTTATAAGGGCCCTCTTAGGTTTACAAACCAGTTGGTCAGGTCCCCCAAAAGAGGTAATCCTCCATAAAGGTTATGTGTTGTCTGACCCTTATTTGACCTAGGGTACCTACAGAATAAACCCTGCAAGTAACCTATGTGGCACATAAGTCAAGAAACTAAGCAACCATTGTATATTCGATGCACATGGGAGAAATCATAAGTTAGGTCCACCATATGGGCAGGGTAGAAAATCCCAAAACCTTGAAATCACTACCTCTCATGAAGGTAAGGGGACTAGCAATATCCCCAGATACAAATACATCCCTAGAAATATCTTTGGCACTAAGAAGGTATCGGGGGGATATCCCTTCAACTGACCTTGCACAGCCTCATGATTAACTCCAGTGTAAGGGAAGCCTCCTGATATTAAGGATTATACAATGGATTTCTCCACTCCCTTAGTTAGAAACGTATGTTGATTTAATATTCTTGGAGAAGTTTACTCACAAAATCCTATTCCAAGGCAATAAATCCTAAGCTAGTTTGTGCACCCTAGAAAATAAAATCGCTACTAATCAATTTTAAATTATAGCGTTAATTTTAATGTTCATGCTTACTCAAAAGGTGCGATTGTGAAAATGGCGATGTTATGAATCAACAATTAAAGTAAATACGAATACAATGCAAAGTCCTAAATTCAATTTTCAATGAATGATATGCTTCTTAAAACAATGAAATTTTCAATTCAACTATGCAATTATGAATAAAAATGCAACTTGATTTACATGCACTAAGATAAATGACAAAGACTCAAAAGATCAAAATGTCAATCAATGCAAAATGCCTAATATTTTTGTATTTTCAATATAAGAAAAATGAAAATGCATGGAATCAACAACAACTTGATATATAAAGAGTCTTGCAAAGAAATATGTAATGGCATAAATGTTGGACTGGATGAACGACAGGCAAAGCTAGCTTTTCAATGTGAAAATAATTGAGATCATGATCGACTAAGTTTCGACTAATATAGTAGATGATGTTCTCATGGAGCTCATCATCCTCCTAAAAAAATACCATACCAATCGTCTCTTCGAACACGATGACATAAATAAAGTAATCCCTACTATAGTTAGGAGACTTCAGCAGAGGCATTGATACCAAGGATTTATTCAAAGCATCGAATGATTCTTGGGCTTGATCATCCCAAGATAAAAGGGGTGTTCTTATTCAAAATACCCATGAAACCTTTAGTAATATTGGCATAGTTTACTATAAACCGACGTAAAAAGTTAGATTTCCCTTGTAAACCTTGAATTTTGCAAATAGTGCGTAGGGGAGCCAATCAAAGTATTTCCTCAACCTTTAACATATCTACCATGATCCCGGTCTTGGAAACTAAAAATACTAGAAGACAACTAGACCTAACACAAGAGATGCATTTATGAGGGTTTAACCAGATTCTATAATGACGACATATTTAAAAAAATAGTCAAAGGTACTTAGAGTGATGCACTCTCTTACGAGAGTGAGCAACAAGATCGTCAAGATAAGATTTGACTATATTCTTAAGATCGTGGAATGTGAATGTCATGGAACGTTGGAATGTTGCTCCAACATTTTTAGGGATAAAAAGCATCTTCCAGTATGTGAAAGTACCCCAAGGACAAATAAATGTTGTCGTTTGTTGATCCTCGGGTTTAATTTGAATTTGGTTATACCCTGAAAATCCATCGATGAAAGAAAACACTTTGCTTCCCACAAACTCATTGATGAAAGGTGTTGGGAAGTTGTCTGTAGGACAGGATTTGTTCAGGTCTTGAAATTCCATGCATACATGGATGGTTCCTTACTTCTTATTCACAGGAACGAGATTAGATACCCATTTTGTCAAGGGAACCGGGTAGATAAAGACAACATTAAGCAGTTTCTCTACCTCTTCCTTAATAGAAGGGACCTTCTGAGGATTGACAGTTATGAGACGTCATCGAACATTCTTAGCATCCGGATAAGTTCTAATCTCATGATCAAAAATTTGAGGGTCTATTCCTAGCATCTCTTCATATGACGAGGAAAATACATCTCAGAATTCCTTGAAGAGCTCGGTGTCAATCAGGATTTCTTCTAGTGAAGAATTTGCACTGATGTGTAAATTTTCAATCTTGCCAGGGGTACGAGAGTTATAAATCGTGATGGTAGGAGAGATACTCGCAATATTTCCTTTGGCATAAATGTCGTGTGTATCAAGTGGAACTACGATGTGACTGACTATCTCCCTCAAAGTATAACAAAATTCATCTTGTTCAATTCTAGCAAGCTCCGAGAGAAAATAAGAGTGATGATCCATATCATACCAAGTTTTGTCATAACCATTCATGGTTTTGATGATAGCTTCATCCAAGGGAAAATTATCATCGAGGAAGTCATGTGATAAAGACAACGAAGTGGCCCACACTGGCTTAAGAACAAGATCATCCTCATCTGTCGGCGAGGTGACACAATCGCCTCTCTCTAGGCACTTCCACGCTTACCAGGACCTTCCTTCACTCAGGCCCGAAGAGATAAATTTCTCTTCAACCCCCTGTTGGGAGTTTTCAATACCCACATAACTCTTCTTCCCTACGATCTCCCCTCGTCTTATCGGGAAATCGGGTTTTGTGTTATCGCAAAACTTGTGGGCACGGTTCTCGTGCTATCCAAAACCCCGAAACCTGATGGGTCTCAATGCAATGCTTTCCGTTCCTATCGGGAAATCGGCATATATGATGTCACAGTTCACAGCACCACGAATCTCCGAACCCCGAACTCCGATATCCACGTGCAATCTCTCCTTGACACATCGCCTCCTTCCTCTGTTCTATCGGGAATCGTGTGATCGCGATTTCAAAGGTCACAATCCCTTGACACTGGGAAATTTCGAATGTCGAACCCCGACTTCCCGGGATCCCATGCCACGTGTCCCCGTAGCAATAAATGGCTCCAACTACGTTAGGAAATCGCTAATCGTGATTTCAACAAGTATGAAACTCCTACCTTCGCAAACTCCGATAAGCCGGATCCCGATGGCCCTTGTCTCCTTTCCTGCGCCTAAAGGGCTAAATCCCGCGCAACTTCTCCAAGATATGACGGTCAGCGAGACTTCATGAGGCTCCTCTGCGAGACCTAGCCATCAATTCCTCCTCCTTAAGGATTTCTTCCTCTCTAAAGCTCCTTCCTGTTCGAACCATCTCCCGGGCTCTTCTCCATGGTATCATGAAGGAACTATCCCTCCTGAGCTTGTCAACTCTGATTCCTTCCGAGAAATTGCACACACTTCTCATGCTCGACTTTCAACAACTTCCACATGTTGAGTCATTCAGACTCTGTGCACATACAACCACAGTAGTCTCTGCCTTCTTTTTCTCAGGTTAGCCACTGAGACTTCATGTTCAGTCTACACTTCTCCTACACGACTCTACCAACCCACACCAACTTCTGGGTGAATGAGAATAAGGGTTTAATTGTCGGGCCTCATCAACGCACTCTATGCAGATGAATTCGACTGCACTCTATGCAGGAATCTCCTGGATCAAACAGAGAAACAATTGAAACTCATTCCCTTCTCTCCCTCTCAAACTTCAGTCTAAAACCCTGAAATCACATACACAGCATATTCAAAGCAAATGCATGACCAGAATGCAAACATTCATGAGCACATAAACAATCATACACAGAGAAACAACACCAGCCATGACATTGAATCAAAGAATCTCTTATATTAATTCAAAAACATCTGTACATGGGTGTTCTTCACAATTCTCTGCCTGCTCCCTCTTCTTTCTCCTGAATGAATGATTTTGGATGAATAATAATACAATGTACAAAGGAGGGTGTCTATATTTGTTTTCCCTCTCGAAAACTGAAACTGTCTAATCTAGACTTAAACATCTATATACCTGCATTAAATCTATTAAATGCCTTCCTATCTACTAAGGACGTGATCTTAAAGGCTCAAGGTCCCCTTTACAATACAAGTGCGCTTCTTTATACATGACTTTATTAAAGAGTGGCGCACCAATTTCCAAAGTAATTCAAAATGTGTGTTGGCGCTGTCCAACTGTTTCCTCTCAATGTGTTGGCTCGCTTGATGAGTGAGCGATGCTCCTGCATCATACTCCTTGGCTTTGAAAATTTTTCATGGGCTCCTGTCCATGAGCTCTTGCACGGTTTGTCTATTCTTCTGTATCACTGCTTCATTTTCCCAGCTGGCATCCTCCACTGGGTGATTCTTCCACTTAACCAGGTACTCGAAATACTGCTTTCGCCTGGTATTCTTTCCTACTCGCTTGTCCAGTATGCACTCCATCTGCGGCTTCTCTTGAATCGGCATCTGCTTCTGCCACTGGATCATTGGTTCCTCAGTTCCGGTCTCTGCTTCTCCAGCCCTGTATGGGTATAAATCTAAAACATTGAATATCAGAGATATCCCGATGCCATCTGACAATTCAATTTCATACGCATTCTCTCTGAATTTCTTTAGGACCCTGCATGGCCCAATTTTCTTCATTTTTAGTTTGTTATATGTTCCTCTTGGGAACCTGTCCTTCCTCAAGTGTGCCAGAACAAGATCACCAACTTCAAACTGAAGTTGTCTCCGATGTTGATCTGCCCTGCGCTTGTACTCCTGATTTGAATCTTCTAGTCACTGCTTCACCCTGCTGTGAAGTTCCTTCATTGCCTTCGTGAATTCTTTTGTGCTTGCACTGCTAGTCGCAGCCTATTCTGACTCCCTGAGTTCAGAAACTCCCCTCGGTTGTGTCCCATACACAATCTGAAATGGGCTTTTGCCTGTACTCCGATTCACTGAATCGTTGTATGCAAACTTTGTCTATGGTAATATGTTGTCCCAGCTGCCATGGTGCTCCATCACCAAGCTCCTCAACAAGTCTCCAAGACTTCTATTGACCACCTCGGTCTACTTGTCTGTCTGCGGATGGTAAGCTAAAATAAAAGCCAAATTAGTCCCTAGCTTCTGCCTTAGCGTCCTCCAAAAATGACCTATGAATTTGGTGTCCCTGTCCGAGACTATGCTTCTCGGAAATCCATGGAGTCTAACAACCTCTTTAAAAAACAGATTTTCCATGTGGGTCGCATCGCTGGTCTTATGACACGGAATAAAATATGCCATCTTCAAAAAATTGTCCACCACCACAAAGATAGAATCAACTCCTCTTTGCGTCCTCAACAGTCCTAATAAAAAATCCATGCTGATCGCCTCCCATGGCCTCTCTGGTATGGGAAATGGTTGATAAAGACCTGCATTCTATTTTCTTCCCTTCGGGTGTTGACAAATTCGATACCTGCCAACAAACCTCTTGACATCTTCTCGCATACCTGGCTAAAAATAGGATTCGCTCAACTTTGCGAATGTCTTATCATGACCAAAATGCCCTGCTAAGCCTCCTCTATGTTTCTCCTTCAACAGATTCTCCCTCATGGAGCAATTTGGAATGCATAACTGGTTGCCTCTGAACAACAGTCCATTCTAAATCATGTAATCCATCCATGGGCTCCGATCTCCGAGAACTGGATTCTCAGCTGCTTCATACAATTCTGCAAAATATGCGTCTCCTGCGTACATGTCCTTTAGGTTTTCAAAACCTAATGTCTTGATCCTGAACTCTTGCAGCAACAAACATTTCCTGCTCAAAGCATCAGTCACTTTGTTAGCAGTCCCTGAAATGTGTTTAATTACAAACGTAAAATTCTTCATGTACTCTACCCATTTTGCATGCTTCTGGTTCAACTTTTCCTGTTGACTCACAAGCTGCAATGCATGATTATCATTATACAATACAAATTCTTTCACGATCAAATAATGCCTTCACTTCTTTAATGCCTCTATGATTGCATAAAACTCTTTATCATATGTGGAGTATTTCAGCTTTGCTTCCTCTAGCTTCTCGCTGAAATATGCAACTGGCCTGTCTTCCTGACTCAAGACCGCTCCTATGGCATATCCACTTGCATCACACTTCACCTGAAATGTCTTCTTGAAATCAGGCAACACCAACACTGGTTTCTCTGTGATCTTTCGCTTCAACAGATTGAAGCGCTTTTCAGCCTCTGTTGTCCAGTGAAAAATCCTATGTCGCTTCTTCACTGTGTCCATCATCGTTGTGCTAATCCCACTGAAATTTCTAATGAATTTCCTGTAGAAACTTGCCAAACCATGGAAACTTCTCACCTTGAAAATATTTCTCGGTGATGGCCAATTTTTAATCACCTCCACTTTACTTGGATCCATCTTCAATTCATTTGTCGATATGACAAACCCCAAGTAAATGAGCTTTGTCTTCATGAATGAGGACTTCTTCATATTAATCAACAGCTTCTCATCCTGTAGTCTCCTCATCACGATGGCTAAATGCCTCAAATGTTCAGCCTTTGTCTTACTGAAAATCAGTATATCGTCCAGATATACGACTACAAATTTTTCGATGAATTCCCACAGGACTTCATTCATCAGCCTCATGAATGTGCTCAGCGCATTTGTCAAACCAAATGGCATGACCAGCCATTCGTACAAACCCTCGTTTGTTTTGAATTCTGTCTTCCATTCATCACCTTCCCTCATGCGAATCTAGTGATATCCGCTTTTCAGATCAATCTTTGAAAAATAATTTGCCCCACTCAGGAAATCCATCAGATCATCCATTCTCGACAGTGGAAATCTGTACCGGATGGTTATTTTGTTGATTTCTCTAGAGTCAGTACACATTCTCCAACCTCCATCCTTCTTCGGACTAAGCACTGTTGGAACAACACAAGGAATCAAGCTTTCCCTGACCAGTCCTTTGTCCAACAAATCCTGGACCTGGTTCTTAACCTCCTCATTTTCCTGCGGCGTCAACCTGTACGCAGCTTTATTTGGCAAACTATCTCCTGGTATGAGGTCGATGTGATGACTCACACTCCACATCGGTGGCAACGAACGAGGTAGTTCGTCCACTATGATGTCAGTGAACTCTCCCAGCAATTCCTAAATCTCTTCTGGTAAGTCATCCACTCTTGTGCTAGTCAGGACTATTCTTGGTTTCCTGACCACAAAGAATTATGGATCTTCCTTCTTCTCCATCTCTGTGAGAAGCTCCTTCCCACTCATGAGAAGTATGGTGTTTCTTACTTCCGGTTTCACTTCCTTATCCTTTATCGGAAGCAACCTGTGTGTACTCCCATCCTTCTCCAGGGTATATGTGTTCATTCTCCCATCATGAACAACATTTCGGTCATATTGCCATGGTCTCCCCATCAATACATGACAAACATCCATGGGAATGACATCACATAGTACCTTATCCTTATATTCACCCATTTTGAAATCAACTAAACATTGTTTAGTGACACTCACCTGATGTCTCTTTCGTAGCCACGAGACTTTATATGGACTCGGGTGATCAGTCGTATCCAGCTCTAATTTTTCCACCATCTCGGTTGAAATGAGATTGTCGGTGTTTCCGCTATCCACAATGAACTTACATTTCCAACCCTTGGTCTTGCATGTGGTTCTGAACAGTTTGGTCCTCTGGGATGTGTCCTCCACCTCTTTCTCAGGTGTCAAAAGAAATTTATGCACCGTCAGTGACTTCCCACTTCCGGTGTCTTCATTCTCAACATCACGCCTCTGCGCTTCAGCAATGTGAGCTTCTCCTTTGTCTGTTTTTCTGTCTGGACAATCAACGGCTTTGTGTCCATCCTTTCCACATGTGAAACATGTGATAATTCCACCTCGTCCTCTTCCTCTAGTACGAGGAAAAGTGTTTGCATCAGCATAATCTCCTCGCTGATCAATTTGCTATCTCCTCGGCTCAACATATTGTTTTCCTCACTATGAGGTTCCTCCTCTTTCAATCTTACCCTGAGGTTTCTTCCATTCTTCCTTGGGCTTCTAATATTTCTCATGGGAAACTGCCTTGCCTCTGGGCTAACTTCTGCATCGCCCTCGTTGTCTTTGCTTACGGCTCAGCTTCTTCTCGGCTTTCAGAGCCATATGGTAAGCATCCTCAACCGTTCTAATGGTTTTCAGGCTTAACTCATCCTGAATGTCGTATCTCAACCCATTCAGGTATCTGGCTACCTTCTCATCATCGCTCTCCTGATGACCTGCTCTGATATTGAGCTTGTAAAACTCGTCGGTGTATTCCTCCATCGTCATCAACTTCTGTCTCAGGTTCTGCATTCGCCTGAACAGAGTGATTTGATAATCCCTTGGGATGAACTTTGCTTTCATCTTAGCAATCATTCGATCCCAAATTTTAATTTTTTGTTTTCCTTTGGAATGTCTATCTACCTGTAGCTCGTCCCACCATAATGATGCATGTCCCTTCAACTTCGTGACATCATGCCTTAACTTCTTATCCTCTTCGATATCTTCATAATCGAAGTAGGTGTCAAGAGATCTGATCCAGTCTAGCAACTCTTCTGCATCCAGACTTCCTTCATATACTGGAATGTCCATTTTTGTCTTCGAACTCATCCTGGCAATAGCTTTAATCAATCGCTCAATTGATGCATCCTCTACTGTGACCTCTTCTTCATGTCCAGCTTCCTCTTCAACTTCGGAATTGCTAAGATCCCCTACACCAACTCTGCGTCTCTGCGTTGTCTCCATCTCCTCAAGCCTTGCTCGTAGATCTCTCATCTGTCGTTCCATTTCTGGGTTTCCTTCCAGCCTGCCTCTTCTTCGTGCATCCCTATCTTCTGGACCAGGTGATTGTCTTTCTCTCCTAGGCGGCATGATAAATTTTGTCTCTCTCTGCTACAGAAACAAGATTCTAGATCTCGGATACCACTCTGACGTAGTCGCCTCTCTCTAGGCACTTACACACTTACCAGGACCTTCCTTCACTTAGGCCCGAAGAGTTAAATTTCTCTTCAACCCCCTGTCAGGAGTTTTCAATACCCACAGAACTCTTCTTCCCTGCGATCTCCCCTCGTCTTATCAGGAAATCGGGTCTCGCATTATCGCAAAACTTGTGGGCATGGTTCTCGTGCTATCCAAAACCCCGAAACCTGATGGGTCTCAATGCAATTCTTTTCGTTCCTGTCGGGGATTTCCCTATCGGGAAATCGGCATATATGATGTCGCGGTTCACAGCACCACGAATCTCCGAACCCCTAACTCCGATATGCACATGAAATCTCTCCTTGACACGTCGCCTCCTTCCTCTGTTCTATCGGGAATCGCGTGATCATGATTTCAAAGGTTGCAATCCCTTGACACTGGGAAATTCCAAATGCCGAACCCTGACTTCCCGGGATCCCATGCCATGTGTCCCCGTAGCGATCAATGGCTCCAGCTGCATCGGGAAATCACTAATCATGATTTCAACAAGTATGAAACTCCTACCTTCGCAAACTCCGATAAGCCAGATCTCGATGGCCCTTGTCTCCTTTCCTGCGCCTAAAGGGCTAAATCCCGCACAAATTCTCCAAGATCTGATGGTCGGTGGGACTTCGCGAGGCTCCTCTATGAGACCTGGCCATCAATTCCTCCTCCTTAATTATTTCTTCCGCTCTAAATCTCCTTCTTGTTCAAACCTTCTCCTGGGCTCTTCTCCATGGTATCACAAAGGAACTATCCCTCCTAAGCTTGTCAACTCTGATTCCTTCCGAGAAATTGCGCACACTTCTTGTGCTCAACTTTCAACAACTTCCACGTGTTGAGTCTTTCATACTCTATGCACATACAGCCATAGTAGTCTCTGCCTTCTTTTGCTCAGGTTATCCACTGAGACTTCAAGTTCAGTCTGCACTTCCCCTGCACGACTCTACCAACCCACACCAACTTTTGGGTGAATGAGAATAAGGGTTTAACTGTCGGGCCTCATCAACGCACTCTATGCGGATGAATTCGACTGCACTTTATGTAGGAATCTCCTGGCTCAGACAGAGAAACAATTGAAACTCATTCCCTTCTCTCTCTCTCAGACTTCAGTCTAAAACCCTGAAATCACATACACAGCATATTCAAAGAAAATGCATGACCAGAAAGCAAACATTCATGAGCACATAAACAATCATACACAGAGAAACAACACCAGCCATGAAATTGAATCAAATACTCTCTTCTATTAATTCAAAAACATCTGTACATGGGTGTTCTTCACAATTCTCTTCCTGCTCTCTCTTCTTTCTCCTGAATGAATGATTCTGGATGAATAATAATACAATGTACAAAGGAGGGTGTCTATATCCATTTTCCCTCTCGAAAACTGAAACTGTCTAATATAGACTTAAACATCTATCTACCTGCATTAAATCTATTAAATTCCTTCCTATGTACTAAGGACGTGAGCTTAAAGGCTCAAGGTCCCCTTTACAATACAAGTGCACTTCTTTATACATGACTTTATTAAAGAGCGGCACACCAATTTCCAAAGTAATTCAAAATGTGTGATGGCACTGTCCAGCTGTTTCCTCTCAATGTGCTGGCTCGCTTGATGAGTGAGCGATGCTCCTGCATCAAGAGGTAATAGGATTGGGCTTGGCGGAAGAGTCAAGAATAACATGATACACTATCTTTGTTTCTGATAGTGGCATGGCCATTCCATCATGCGACTAAACTTCAAAAGATGAAGTCGAGGAAGGTAGGGTCCAAGGATCGTTAAAATAGGAAGTGCGGAAAGGAACATACCTCTCTAACAAAACGAGCCTACTCGACATGGTGTAAACATGGTGAATCAGTCCCATGAAGTTGAGGGTACCCATAAGGTATTAATACATTCTGACATTGATATTCTCAGTTTCTGGCTGAGAATTTTTGACCACGGGGATTATCAGTCCAACATATGCATTGTGGCTAGCATATGAAAAGGATAATCAGTCTATCGTCACAATCTTCCCATCGTGAGGAAAACAAAGAGTACGGTAGACAGACAATATGCCAACTGTTATAGAATAAGTCCAATTGTGTCCTAGTAACAAGTTATAATAGAGGGGCACATCAACCACCTCGACATCCACCTCTATCATATTCCCACCTAACTAGACCAAAAACAAAGGAATAATACCGTGAGGGCAGAAGGAACGACCATTAAAAGAAGTCAACATGGTAGACGATTGAGAAAGAGTCGGAGAGTTGAGAGATTTCAAAAATATTAGGGACATCAGACATGTAGCATCTCCTTCATCAACAACTACATGTTTGATGGTATACTTTGAGTACCCCTCGTGGATTTGGAATGCCACATGGTAAGGCATGCAAGGCTTCACATTTGTGACATTAAACTTTATAAATTTCAAGCCACTGGGGTCTAGAGCTCCTAATGTAGATAGCAAGGAATTCCTATGTGAGCAACATGTTTGGATTACCCCTAGAGCCGACATCACACAAGGGGTTTGACCTAGTTCCTCAATAATAGAGTAATTCTGGGCAGCTCTAGCATTTGGATTGTGGGTAGATCACTTGAGTACTCCTTTAGGAATACGAGGTGGTGGCTCAGGTTTTGCGATCTACAAGTGTGTCTCTGCAGGAGGAGGAGATTCTAGACCAGGCACAGTCTATGAGGAACTGTAATCGCTAGACCGGGTGGCGACATTAACCTAGGAATTGAACATATTGATACAAAAAAGTCACTTCCTTGTGTCAGTGGGTTTTGACTTCCACTGGCCACATTTCCAACATTTGAGGAGATTGAGGCCATGTGTTGGTTATGTAGGAAAGGATTCGTCAGCACGGTGGGCGGTAGAGATAAGATCCTCACATCTTCCACAAGTTTGGGGCATAAATGAGTAACATGTTCATCTGTACAAATCTTACAGGGAAATTTCACCTTACACCTTTCTTTATTTCTCTCACCAACATTATTATTCATCTTCTCATTATTACTATTGTCCTTGGGTTTATTACTATTCTTACCACCCTTACAATTATTATTACATATTGTCTTCTTATTCCCGCATGGTTTTTGGTTACCATTTGGGCCGGTCGATGATTGCACGAAATGTACATCCACCGAGTGAGTGGGATTGGAAGAAACAGATGAGTCTATCACTCCTGCATACTAGTTTAGAGACAACTCTTTCAAATGGATTGTCACCGAGTTTGAGGATTTCACATCGGTGGAGCCTACGATGCCATCGACATGCGGTCGAGGATTTATTCTAGGGTCATAGTTTGAACTCAACGCGTCCACAAGAATATGGTATAACATCCCAGACTTAGCGTATATAAGATCTAAATGTTTGGCTTTGAATATCGCTTCTTCCTCAAATGTAACCTCAGATGTAGCAACATCCTTCAAGATAGGAGGTTGCAAATACTTAAGGAACCATTCTAATAGAAAATCTGGTAGAATGCAAGTCTTAATTAACCTGTTTCGTCTATGCCACTTCTTGATGTGATCCAAGATATGAGTGGTTGTGTCCTGGAGTAAGTTCGATAGAAGTTCTAGGGAAGCATCGTAACGAACTGAAAATTGGAAGTGGTTAAGGAAGACTATCACCATCTGACTAAAGGTCCCATATGCCCCCCTAGGTATCTCAATATACCATTTCACGGCAACCCCAATGAGGGTGTGTTTAAATAATTTTAACCGAATGGAATCATCATTAAGGGAATTCTAAGAGCACCATAGGTGAAAGGTGGTGACATGATCACCGAGATCCTCACCATTATTACCTTCAAATTTCATAATATCTGAAGGAAGTTTGGTGGGAATGGGTGGCCATGTAGGATCATTAAACATCAGTTTGTTCATCAATTCAAACAAGTAAAAAAGATTAAGCATGGCCAAAAAAGGGAGACGGGGTTGCTACATATCGCCCCAAGCTCCCTGGAAATACTGTGTTTGGGAAACTACAACCCATCCAGAGTTCTGGTAAGCACCATGGCCCTATCCGAGATTGTCAAACCCTCTTGCAGGATGATTCATAAGAGTTTGGATGGGCATCATTCCAGAAGGAATGTTCTGATGGGGGTTATAAAAATTTCCCCTAGACGGAGTGGCTCTAGGTTGGGGGTTTTCCAAGTTGTGAAACTAACCTCGTCTGGGTGTGAATATGAAAGAAAAAGTTGGATTTGTCATCCCAAAATTGTTGGTCGAAATTGAAACTGACGAGGTCAGGATATAGGATGAAACTTAAGAAGAATCTTGTCTGCTAGGTTGGTTTCTCCACCCAGAAGAAACAAGATTAGACCTGAGGTTAAAATAAGGAATGCCTCCCATAGTAGGATCTGTTTGAGGTATTTGAGAGCCACCAAATGAGATTGGCGTATAAGGAGGAGTTGTTCCCCCAAGTCCAATGCTAGCATTAGGTCCAATAACTAGGATGAGTTTGAAAACTGTGAGGTAAAATTTGGCATACCATAGGAAAAAGGAATAGAGGCTATAGGGATGGATTGAACATTATAGCCCGATCAATGACCAAGAGACCCAAATGGGTTTGTGGAAATAGGTTGAGAATTCACTATAGGATGGGAAACAATGATGATAGGTGCCTCCGACACTACAACCATTGTGGTTGTAGGATTTGAAGGGGTGCTATTAACTATAGTAGGTGTGGGAGTCGAAGGGATCCCAGTATTTTGATGACTCAATTCAGTACTTATCCTTGTAGAATCACAATTCTGAAAAGTGGAGGTGTGTGTACCACGTCTAATAACTCTATGCCTTTTAGAAGGAAAATATTTGAAATCCGGTGCTAAATGTAACAAGCAGCAGGACCGACCGAGAATCTGGTCTGAGTGCATGATGACTTAATACTCAAGATATAAAAACAAATCCTATGGCCAACTAGTAATCAAAGAGCACACCAAAAATAATCAAACGACCAATATGCACACAAACAAGATAAAGTTGTTGAAAGGGGCCTCCCTCCCTAAAGTAGGTATGCCTCGCCCAAGAGAGTTCTAGGACTCCCTGCTAAAGATCAGAGGAAACATAATCAATTATAAGGGCCCTCTTTAGATTAAAAACCAGTTGGTTAGATCCCCCAAAATAGGTAATCCTCCGTAATCCTCCATAGAGGTTGTGTGTTGTCTGACCCTTATCTGACCCAGGGTACCTACAGAATAAACCCTGCAAGTAACCTATGTGGCACATAAGCCAAGAAACTAAGAAACCACTGTATAATCGATGCACAGGTGAGCAGTCATAAGTCAGGTCCATCGTATGGGCAGGGTAGAAAATTTTGAAACCTTGAAATCACTATGTCTCATGGAGGTAAGGGCACTAGCAATATACTCAGATACAAATACATCCCCAGAAATATCTCTGACGCTAAGAAGGTATCGGGGGGATATCCCTTCAACTGACCTCGCGCGACCTCATGATTAACTCTAGTGTAAGCGAAGCCTCCTGATATTAACGATTATACAATGGATTTATCCACTCCCTTAGTTAGACACATATGTTGATTTAATAGCCTTGGAGAAGTTTACTCACAAAATCCTATTCCAAGGCAGTAAATCCTAAGCTAGTTTGTGCACCCTAGCAAATAAAATCGTTACTAATCAATTTTAAATTATAGCGTTAATTTTAATGGACGTGCTTACTCAAAAGGTGCGATCGTGAAACTGGTGATGTTATGACTCAACAAGTCCTAAATTCAAAGTCCTAAATTAAATTTTCAATGAATGATATGCTTCTTAAAACAATGAAATTTTCAATTCAACTATGCAATTATGAATAAAAATGCAATCTTGATTTACATGCATTAAGATAAATGACAAAGACTCAAAAGATCAAAATGTCAATGAATGCAAAATGCCTAATATTTTTGTATTTTCAATATAAGAAAAATGAAAATGCATGGACTGAACAACAACTTGATATATAAAGAGTCTATTGTGTATAGAAAGAGACAATTGAAATAGGATACCAAGGAGCAAAAAACCTAGACTAATGTACAAGGAAAATCAAAATGAAAATACGATGATAAAGGATCCGCTCAAAAATTAAACCAAATATGGGTTTCCTGTGATCCCATAGACACCTAACAGTCACTGCAGAGACCTAAGAAGACTCAACAATCATCAAAACCTACCCAACAACCACCAAACCCAACAAACAAGAAACATAGTTTGATGTACATGACTATTCAAGGGAAAAACACGTATGTACACAGCTTGTAGAAGGACAACACAGATATATATGTGACTGTCAAGAAAAAACGTATGTATATGTGTCAAAAACACAACTAGGCTAAGGGGAAGATTTAAAGACTCATACCCAGAGTGAAGATAGGTTGTCAAGCAATGATACTAGAATAAATGCAATATGAATGAGAGCAATCTAAGGAGAAAAACACTCCAAACCTCAAAAAATAATATTCAATCCCCAGTATGGTCGTCAATTATGTTATGAGGAAAATCTTTCTATGGCTGGGGATAAACCACAACAGACGAAAATGACTGAAAAAATCAACTTTATTATCAAGTATGTTATATAAACAAATATGATAGCAATATAAGATAAAAGTTCTACCTTGACGAGATGTTCGATGAAGTCCACCATTGAGCACTTGACTCAAAGAAATATATCTGCAACTAGTCCTCAACAACCAAGCAAAGCAAGCATATGGTGATAATTTATGATGTTAGCACATTCAATGGAATAATCCATTAACATACATAACAAATACTCCCGTGGAATAATAATTCAAATATCTGCGAGATATCAATTGGACGAGAAAAGATTATTTCTATTAAGTTATAATCAACAAAAGTGAATAAATTACAGACTTCCATGTCAAAACGGTTCGGAACCGAGAAACTATGTTCCTTCTAGCTGGGCCTCCACCACTTCAATCCTCCACCAAAGGCAAGCTCATGTAAGAGAGACACTGGAGTTCTCACTCAATAAGGGAAGATATTGGGGGATGAACACTGTGTTCAAACTTAAATGATAAAGGGATGCAGACTCAATGTGAAGTGAATAATTCCTCCAGAGTAACTTTGCTCTCAAATTTGAATTCTTTCTCCTCTTTTCTATAGCTTGGAATTGACCCATTTATAGCCTTCAAGTGGAATTGAAGGGTCGATTCAGAATGTTTCTAGTATATTTAAGGCCAAGGATCATTGATCTCTTGTCGTGACATGGAAACCTGACACCATTTTTTAATTATGGTCACATTTCCCAATGTATTTGGGATGTATTGGTGCAACCTGCATATACGCATGTTGTATAGTAGGCAAGGTGTGTATATGTGGAAAAAATGTATTTTTAGCTCTAAGATTTTCAAAAATGGATGACAAGTCTACATAGGGAAATGGAAAAATGTCTTCTATGGAAGATGTCATGGGGTGAGGAAAATCTTGCTATAAAAATACACGTTACCTGTATAATCCACCACAAGGAAAAACAATTATATTAAATTTGTGTAATAGAACCTGACGAGATATATACCAAGGTTCACACAAGTAATATTGAAGTCTACTAACAAAATCATAGTCGACTGCATATTTTAACTCTTACAAGTAAGAATTGATTTAAAGGAATAATCATAACCAATTACCAGATGGGTTAATAAATCAAATGAGTAAATTATAACGAACAACCATGGTAATAATAATCCAGGGATAAATTCATAATACAAGTTAGTGTAATGGTTTACAGTGCTTCTGGTTTAGACAACGATTGATAAATTGGGACTAACATCTCTCATTTTGGCGTAAATAAACGAAAAGGTAATTTCCTTATTTATTTAGTTGTTTTAAAAAGGATGATTTAAAATGAGTAAAGAGAAAAAGTGAAACTCGGAAACTAACATCTACAAAGTATTCCTAGATTCGTAAATCCTACTAATTATAAGAAAAGCAAAAATTGTGTTTCATATATTTAACAGTGTATAATAAGAGATATCCAGTGGAACCCATAAGTCGATTTTGGGTTTAACACATCTCAATAGAACCCATATGGATATGATGTCTTGGTTATTCATATAGATGTTTAGAAAAAGTGACAAGCTGAAAACAATGAGTTCAAATGTACAAAATCATAGTAATACCAAATGTGAACTGCAGTCAAAGACGTACTGGAAATTGAGAATTGTTCAAATTAAAAAAAACAGAACATAAGTTTCCAATTTGAAACCTATGGAATCATAAGATGAGAACCATGGTAATACTTTGGACGCGACTGAGGCTATAAGCTAGTGGTAGTCTGAAAAACGAGTACGCAAAGGAATTATAATGCCAGACTGTATGTATATTTATATACTCAAGCTACATCTAAATTTCCCTTTACCTCAATAGTAATAAATAGAGAAGTAACTCAACGTTAACTTAGGAAGACGAAATGACAATAACAATTAATGAATTAGATACCCAATTTCATGAAAGGTATATGGACTAAGGTAAAAGTCCAAAAGTGCTTAAGATAATTAAAGACACATTGTGCTTACCATCTTTTTCCGACCCAAGCATTGAAATAAAAACCAGGGAAACGAGTGATAATGTTGGGTGTCGAGCATATCTACTAGACCCTTCTGTAGTGAGATTCCTTGACACAATATCAACTCCTAAAATGTGCAACATAGGTAAAAAAATGATAGTCCCCTCCGAAAATTTGCGAGGGATATTGGTACCATAGACACAAAATGCAGACCAAGAAGGAGACGAGCTTCAAACCATTGGCCAAGGAAAGAATGATCTCAGAGAAAGTGAAACACCTCAGCGAGGAGAACCTAAGAAACATCTAGTATTGTGTAAATACAAATGAATGAAAACTTGTTTGATGTTTCCAAGAGACTTCACAAAAACCAATGTATTTTCATGACAGTAAAAAAATTAATGCATAGCGGTACTATGGCATGTGACCAAGACTACATGGAAAGATAGAAATGTATTTAGCACGCAAGACCAGTGCGTTGGGCACATCGGAAAGTGACTCGTTGAGGCCCAAAAATAGGTATAGAGTGTCTCTTCCCGTATAGATTCATTGCATAAAAAGTACAAAAGGATATAGTCGGTGGAAGGCATGATTTCAGTGAAAGCATTTTTATACATTTAAAGGTTGTTATGTTAGAAGTTTTTCTTAATACAGCGAAATAAATACCTGGATCCATTTGTGCAGCGGAACGGTGAAGTCTCTGCTGCATTTTTCAGAATCCTCTTCTTCAGAACAGAACAGAATCGAACAGAACCCTCTTTAACAGACTGAAAACCGAGTTTCTGTCTCTTACCCTACTGCCATACACCTTCAGATCAATTAGATGGGTATTCTGAGGGTTCTTTTATGGGCAGAGAGAGGACCGGTTTCCCCAAAACAGTTATTCTCCACCTGTCCATCAGAGTGGGAGATTCGACCATTCCGTTACCAAGAGGTCTGGAAACCTGTGACAACAGTTTTTGTAACTGTTTCTTCATATGTGTCATTTACGAAATTAGTCTTACATTCTCCCACTTGGCACATATGATAACTTAATGTTAGAGTTTAAAAGAGTAGACATTAGGTGCGCCATAAGTCATATTCGTCTTGGTTTTCAGTTTGGTCATCATAATACTATAATTAAACAACCTAGTAATGCGAGTCGTGACGATTCCATGTCAATAAGATGACATAGTCCCTTTCATGTACCACAACATTAGTAACTTGTTCAAATTAGTCCGTAAACAAGGAGAGATTTCATAAGGTCCAACAATAATGTCCCTTGTCAGAGACTATTCCTGTCATTATGCATTTATTCTCATACATGTACGTACACATTTAAAACAGGATTTATCAAACAAAAACACCTCTATTAAGATCTCAAAGTGTCAAATAAGACAAACATCATTATGTGATCCATTTCATAAAAGTAGCAATTGTTATGTGCTACGTTCAATTCCCATTCTGTTAGCATGTTCCTTAAATGTCTTTGGTGGCAATCCTTTCGTCAATGGATCTGCAACCATAAGCAGTATGCTTATGTGTTCAATTGACACTCGTTGTTTCTGAACTTCTTATTTTACGGCAAAGTATTTCAGTTCCATGTGTTTAGCACCATTAGAATACCTGTC
>JZKD02S0411749.1:68099-78898 GCA_000966675.3 Picea glauca | reverse complement strand
ATGTAATTAAAATTTAATTTAAAATTAAGAAAAAACAATACCTTATATATACTCATGGATCTGATTGGTACCTATAACAAAGTAGTTATTCAATTTGATGTAAGAAATAGGTTTGTTTTATTAGTATTGTTTCAATAATAAGTAAAATAAATAAATAAATGTTTTTTTATTGATGGAATTTGAGTATGTTAGATATCGTATCATAGAATAGATTGATAACACTAGAGCTTTATGGGCAACATAAAAACTTTAAATAACAACTATGTTGTGATTTTTACTCTTCTAATGAAAGAAATGACTCTTAATTTTTAAGTGGTAGGGTAATAGTCCATATGAATAGACATGTCTACCCAGAAAAGAGAAGAAAAAAACCATGAATGAAATGTCAACCAACAAAATCCTGAACATAAAAGTGAAACTAGTTCAACCATGCAAGTGTTGGAAACTATGAGAATTATCATAGTAGAACTTTAGACTTTTAAGGATGATAATGAAAAAATTAAGAGAACATAGGAAGAACAACAAGAATTGAATGAGATATTGTTGTGGAATATAGCTGAGAAAAGTAAATCAAAGAGTACAAATTTGAACAAAGGAAATAGTAAATTATCTTCTGAAAACTCAAGCATGGAATCTAAATCATACGATAAATCATCAACCAATACTCAACCAAGAGTAGAACAACAAACACCTTCTACTAAGAATATGAAACAATTAGATCACTTAGAAGGTGAATTCAAAAATCTAAAACCCTCCACTTTTGATGGAGAATTAAAACCAGATGAAGAAGTTGAAGCTTGGCTACTGGATATCAAGAAAAACTTTCAAATTTATAACTAATCTAGTAGCATGAAGGTTAGAATATCCATAGATAATAAAAAAGGAAAGGCTAGTATCTAGTGACAAAAATTGAAACTAGCCAAATGATTGAAAGAGAAAAGAATGGAATGGTTAGAATTCACAAAGTATTTCAAGAAACAATACCTATTGCAAAGTTATTATGAAAGAAATACTAAGGAATTTTATGAACTATGACTAGGACAAATGTCTATGGATGACCTAATCAATAAGTTTCTAGATATGCTCATATTTGTACTTTATAATAAGGAAGATAAAGTAAAAATTTAGATATTCTTAATATTTCTACCAGAGTCTTATAAAGACAAAATTGAATTCGAAAATCTCAAAACATTGAATAAAGTATTTAGGAAAGTTAGAATGTATTATGAGCAGTATATACAAAGATCTAAAACTCCTAAGGCATGGAAATATAAAAAGTAAGATAAACTGAATCAACAGAAGAAAGGTTTAAAACCATCTCCTTACCGTAACATGTATAAGGGATTCAAAAAGAATGACTATTCATCTAACACACAACAAACTATAGGGAATAAACTAGTTAATTTGCGATTCAAGAAGATAGAAGAAAACCCCATAGAACCACTGAAATGTTGGGAATTTGGAGAAACCCATTTACGAAGAAAATGTCCACTCTTAAACATAGCAGAACGTCAGTTTACAATATACATGAAGCCACCACAGTTGGATATGTTGGGAAAATTATACACATAATTAATGTTTCTCTAGAAGGGAGATAGGTGGATCATCAATCTACTGTATTGGAAATTGAAGGTAATCTATAAAATAAACAAATATCCATACTGATAAATCGAGGGGAAAGTTTGATATGTATAACTCCATCATTAGTATAGAATTGTAAGGTGGAAAAAGTAAAACACCTTAAACCTTGGTTAGTACAACTAGCCACTAACACTAAAAGAAAAGTAATAGAGTATATTTCCAAGTGTAATATAGGAATCAATGATCAAATTATTGTGGTAAACTTAAATGTCTTACCCTTAGGATCATATGATATTCTTATTGGAATGGATTGGTTGGAATCAAAGAATTTTTTACTAAACTATTATGAAAATTCATTTGTATACCAAGTTGAAGATGGTGCAAACAAAACAATTCAAGGAAAAAGAAAGCCAATTTCGGTAAGACAGATATCAACTATGCAACTTAAAAAATTCATAAGGGATGTCAACTATATGCAATTCAGGTGATGAATATACAAAATGATAATGAAAAAATAAATTTAGAGGATTGCATTCTTTTACAAGATTTTAAAGACGTTTTTGCAGAGGAAATACCAGAGTTACCTCACAGGAGAAAAATAGACTTTTCTTCTGACTTAATACTAGGATCGTCCCTTGTGTTAAAGACAACTTACATGATGAGTATTATTGAGTTAACTAAGTTAAAAATATAGATACATGAATTATTATACAAAGGATATATCAAACCCAACATGTCACCATCGAGAGCACCAATTTTATTTGTCAAAGAGAAGGATGGGATGTTCTGGTTATGCATCGATTATCGACAACTAAATAAAATGACAATAAAAAAAAATATCCTCTACCAAGAATTAATGACCTATTTGACCAAGTGGGAGGAGAAAAAATTGTTTTCTAAGATTTATCTATGATCTGGTTATCATCAAATTAGAATTAAGGACGAGGATATTAATAAAACAACATTTTGAATGAGAGATGGACAATATGAATTTGTAGTGATTCTATTTGGACTCACAAATGCACTAGCAAATTTCATGTTCGTAATGAACAATATATTTATTCATTATCTAGATAAGTTTGTTCTGATTTTTATTGATGATATTCTAATTTATTCAAAAACCTAAAAAGAACATGAAGAACACCTAATACTAGTGTTACAAATGTTACAAGAACATGAACTTTACGCCAAATTTAGCAAGTGTGACTTCTATCATAAGAAGATACAATACTTGGGACATGTTATTTCATAGGATGGGATAGAAATTGATTTGGAAAAGATAAAGGCCATTGCAGAATGGCCTAAACCCACGAACATTGTAGAGATATGATCATTTATGGGAATAACTAGTAATTACAGATAGTTTATTGAATTTTTTTTTAAGATCTCTTTTCCTATTACGCCCTTACAGAAAAAGGGGGTAAAGTTTATTTGGTCATAAGAATTCCATGAAAGTTTCAATAAGTTAAAATAATGATTAACTATCGCACCTATTCTTAAGGTTGTCGACCCTTATAAGGAGGGGTTAGGTGGAATTTTGTCACAAGAAGGACACATGATTACTTATGAATCAATAAATTTAAAGGATCACAAATGTAATTATGTGACACATGACCTAGAATTAACATCTTTGATTCATGCATTAAAGATATGGAGTCATTACTTAATCAGAAGAAATTTTTCAATGGATAACAATGGCATAAAGTACTTGTTAAATCAACAAGGATTAAATGCACGTCAAGAAAGATGGCTTGCATTCCTAAGTGAATTTGATTTTGGAATCAAACATATTAAGGGAAAAGAAAATAACGTGGCAGACGCGCTTAATAGAAGAATAAGTGCCATTTATCAAATAATTATGAGTAAATATGACCATGATCTCAAGGACAACATCAAAATTTTAAGTGTAAGGAATGATGAATATACAAAAATAAAGGAAATACTGCTAAAAAGTGAAGAGGATGAAATCAGGACAAATTTCAAAATTGACCAAGAGGGAATTCTAAAATTTAAAAACATAATTTACGTACCAAATTCAATGGATTTAAAACTAATGATTCTAAACGAAATCCATAAGAAACCTTATTCACGCCATCCTGGATATCAGAAAATAGTTACAACACTAAGGAAACAGTTTAATTTCCCTAATATAAAAAATGATACAACTGACTATTTGTCCAAGTGTTTAGAATTTCAACAGGTAAAGGAAAAAAATCAAAATCCAACCGACTTATTACATCCTTTTTATATAATGGAATGGAAATGGGAATTCATATCAATGGATTTTATTACAGGTTTTCCAAAAACTAAAAAATAGCACAATTCAGTTATGGCTGTAGTGGAGAAGTTAAGTAAATATGCTCATTTTATACCTGTAAAGTTTAATTAGAAGGTTGTTCATATTGCAAATTTTTTTATGAAAGATATTTTTAGATTACATGGAATACCAAAGAAGGTAATTTCTGATAGGGATGTTAATTTTAGTTCGATTTTTTGGAAGAAATTGTTTACAGGTCTTGAAACTCATATTAACTTTAGTACGAGTTACCATCCTCAGGCAGTTGAACAAACCGAACATACTAAACATATTATTGAATACATGCTAGGAATGTATGTGACGAATAAAATGAAAAAATGGGAAGACTACCTACATTTAGTAGAATTCGCCTATAATAACAATTATCAATCCTCAACAAAAATGAGTTTATTTGAAATCCTTTACGACAAAATATGTACAAATCCTATTAGTTGGGACAATCTAGTTGATAGAATCATGGTTAGACCATATATGTTACAGGAAATATAGTTTATTGTTAAAAATGCTCAACATAATTTAAAAGTTGCACATGACCAACATAAAAGTTACACAGATCAGAACATACTACATAAATAATTTAATGTCGGGGATCATGTCTATCAAAGGGTTAAAGGAAAAAGGAGTTCATTTAAACTAGAGATATGTGAAAAATTGGCACAAATGTTTTGTGGACCCTTTGAAGTATTAGCTCAAATTGGTCCAGTGGCGTATCAACTAACACTACAAGAAATTTTAAAAGTTCATAATGTTTTTCATATATCGTTATTAAATAAATATGTTCATGACCCTACTCATGTAATTGATTGGAACTTTTTATAGGTGGAACCATTGCACATTCTGGACAATAAAAAAATGATGTTGTCGAACTGGGTCATCATCCAGGTAAAGGTGCAATGGAAGCACTTCAATCCTGAAGAAGCTACTTGGGAGTTGGAGGATGTCATGAGAAAGACATATCCAACTTTTTTCCAAGGATGACCAGAAAGAACAAGAATTAACACCGAGGACAATGTTAAATCCAAGGGGGAGAGTATGTAATACCCCAAATAAAGTATTTAGTATGTTAAATAATTTCCTTAAGTGGAAAATTTGAAATTGTGATTTGTAGGGAAAATGTGACTATTATTAATTTAATTACTATGCAAGATAGTGACTTTCCAAGTTTCCTTAACTATTGGACATATGTAAGAGACAAGGTTTTAATTAAATTTATGAAGGATACAGAAGGGACAACCAATTTAAAAAGAGATGATCATAAATCCATGAGTGGGGAAAAGGTTGGACCTAACCCTGGGCTAAAACAACAGGTGTCAGAAGTCAATTTTGGTGATTGACGCACCCTAAAAATCATGGATTTCCAAAGATGCAAATTTCCCAAGGAGGGAAAGGAGTTGGAGGAAAAAATAAGACCTAGGAAAGAAATGATAAATAACCATGTGTGAGGAGGCAGGACATTTCTTAACATGTGAGAAATAAAATAATTTACTGTGGAAAAGAAGCAAGGTATGGCTGTGGTATTAACTGTGAAACCATGTAGTTGATGTGTAAGAACTGAGGTGCTAGGAAATAGATGAAGACACAAAATTATGTAGGAACATGAGGCTCATTCTCCCTTATGGATTCATGATCATGCTTGAGGGTGATTGGATCATGGATTTTGGCTGATCCATTCTACGACTGGGTGGAACTTGGCTGCTCCTTTTGTTTTCTAGGTTTTTCTTTAAATTATTTTCAAATTTAATGGATGATCTTAATGATATTAGTGTAATTGTAAAGTGTTATTTAATTATGATAACTGATGCAATTCCTATAATGGTTTTCTTTAAAGGAAATCTAGAATATTGAATGAAAGTGCTTATATTGTTGAGTAAATAAATAAATATAGATAAATAGATAGATAGATAGATAGATATAGAAATAGATATAGATATAGGTGTGATATGGATCAAACCTTCTAACTATTTATATATAATTCATAAAATATGTACAACGTTACTCACAAAAATTCTAATATCCCAAGACCAAGCCCCAATTGTAATTGTAAATGTAACATGTTTTATAGGTTGGTGAGCCAAGTGATTATAAGCTAGGAGGGTTATGTGATGATTAGGTTGGAGAGCCTAGATGCTAAAGGCCAATGAGCCTATTTTTGTATATGTAAATACTCATATCATTAATATAAATACATCATTGCATGTAGATCGACCACGAAGAAAGAGTTATGGGGGACTAAGCTCCACCAAGTAGGGAAAAGGATGGGGTTAAAAGGATAGGAAAAGGGCTAAGATTGAGGGATTATCTCTATGGGAATAATATTATATTATTATTTCCTAAATAATAAGGTTGGACATAACCTATGTTATCATAAGTTCATGTGGGAAGTGAAGGAATGTTAAGTGGGGGTCATGGAGCTTCATGGGGAAAAGTGTCTGATTTGGGACATGCAATTATATTTATAAAACACACATTTTTTGAGGGGTTTTTTCTCATCCATTCTTTCCTTTCTCCCCATGCACTCATGCATTCACATACTGAGACATGACCTCCATTACCAACCTTTGAAACTTGCATGCAACTATTGAACCTGCAACTATACCTTGAGTTATCATGTGCATTCCCTGGAAAGGCCAGCACATATGTATCTGCATGAGCCCATGTTGTGTCTGAATGGTTGGTTGTTCCTTCCAATGTATTTTCTGGAGTGAATGGGGATTCTTGCCATTGTTTGCATCCATAGAAATCCTTATTTCCTCTATCACCTTGTTGGTTGCAAAGGAGATGGATTGAAGAAGCAGGTTGTCAAGCCTATGAGAAACTCTCTCTAAGTGAGAGAGGTTGTTGGGCAAGTGATTTCTCCTGGAGGGAGCCCAAAAACAACTACAAATCTCTGATAATTCTTGTTTGATCTGCTGTTGAAGCCCTGAAAGGGAAGAGACCAGTCGATGGATTGTTGGTCAGTGAAAGTGAAGACTTCCTGGGATGGGAGAGGCATGTGGGGAATGAGCGTTTTTTATTTGTGTGTGTAAGTTGTCTCCTGGGAGGGAATACTTATTGATTTACTATGTCACATCCCATTGTCTCAGCCTAGTCTAGGAATCCATTTACCTAGCTAACATTTATTCCCATCTCAGGAATGACCCACTTCTGAGAGTGACGAGCAATGTGGTTTATGGATGGGAGGTTCGTTGAAGGTCTGCACACAGTTGGTGGTCATATGAAAAAGGTAAGTACCATTTATATGTTCATTTACATATTGTGTATTTGTACATGTTTAAATTTATGAGTAATTTCATGTATATGTTGTATGTATAGGATTAATGTTATTTTTGCATTAATCTGTTTATTAGCAAAATATGTTGTCTATTTTATGTTAAATATTTATATATACATATGGTATTATTGTTTTTATGGAGTTTGCATGACTATCCTATAAGGTCGGGTATGTTAGAATGTATGAAGTTCTACAAGAGCTGTCGTGTGGCATAGACGACCTGTCTCTGGCTAGGTATATTACAGATCAGATCTTGAACATAGTCGATATTTATGTATCTAGCTGGTAGCATGCCCCGACTTGGGTGGCTAAGGGTGTTACAAATTGGTATCAGAGCTGAAAATTTTAAGTGTCATGACCCAGCCTAGGTGGTTGGGTATGTTTCAATATAGTATCAAATTCCATGGTTTCAACACTAAACCTGGATGGGCCATGAATGTGGAATTTGAAGTAAAAACTCCACAGGGATTTGATGTGCAAAGTACCAAATTGGTGTTGAGAAGGCTCTTGGGTGGTAATGAAAATATCAAGAGGACTGGTGGAGAATTTATCACAACAATCATGGTTGATAACTGCGAGATTGAGTTTGAGCCATGAAATATCCACAGGGGGGAGGCATACCTTTCCCAGTTGTTGTTGAAGGAAAATCTCCCTGCGGACAGGTAGATCTCCTCAAAGAGATAGAATATTAAGTCTAAGACAGAAAGTGCTTATCATGGTCACTGATTTCCTTTTAGATCTAGGTGGACTAGTGTGTGAGGAGGAAGGAGAAAATAAGTACCTTTTATCGGTGTTTGTCCCTGCACGCTCCGAGTTGAGCTCCAATCTTTCGCTCCCCGATAAGCCCTGTAGACAAACAAAGTATGACCACTTCCTACTCTATCAATATTAGTTCAAAATAGATATATCTACTAAAGAGACAAATTCATGTGATATTGAACACGAATCAGAAAGAAACAGGCCAAGCAGATTATATTAATGAGGACAAAACATTTCTTACAGTAGTAGATGGAATTGCAGCAGTTTCGTCAAGTCCTCCTTGTCTATCCCTTGCTCAAAAGATCCATGATCCGAATGATGATATATTCATTGATTTCTCCCTATGAGATCATAGGTCTCTTCCTTCCAAAATATATCTATTCCAGCACCACTTATGAGATCATAAGTTTGGTGTGATTCTCCCTTTTCAGTCCCCTTTCACCATTAGAAAGCTTGCTTATATAGCCTTGGAGAGGATTTAACCACTTGAGATATCCTTGGGGAAGTTGAGGATTTGCCTCCTTTAGTTGAGGATCTGCCCTAAGATCATGGCTAGACTAGGGATTCGAATCCAACTGTCTTCCAAGAATGAAAAGTTCCTTCCCCCATTCATCTCAACAACTTAACTACTGCCCATAATAGGTAGCTCTCCCTCAAAAGGGCCATCAGAGCGATACAACACTCCCCAGTAGTCTTAGGGGGGGCACCAACGCTCTTAAAGACACCAGTACTCCCTCAAAAGGGCCAAAGGAGCTTTATAACGCTCCCAGACAGTGTAAGGGGGAGCGCTAGCGCTCCCAGAAGAGGTATAGGGGAGCGCTCTCCTTCAAAAGCTTAGTTTTTTGAGTGTTTTAAAATGGAAAAAGGTTCATGAGCCTGCCGACTCATTTCTCCTCTTCCAAATCAAACGTTTGAGGTGTTTCAAGTGTCTTTCTCATGTCGTTATAGGCACGACATAGGCATCATGACAGTATGCTTTCTTTAACACTTGCTACACTTGTGAGCAACATGCAACACTTGCAAACTTGTGAGAAAAATGCGATACTTGTGACCTTTGTAATGATGACACTTGCGACGCTATCAAAGTGAGTATTTTTTATGTGTAACATATTTCCCCCCAAAGTATGAAGTTAGAATACATAAACCGATAACTGAAATGCTTTGTAGACTTTCAAGCAAGGGTATAGATGTAGAGAACCTGACAAAAGCTGTAGACAAACATCTAACAAATATTATGACATGTTTCAAACCCAAGGCAGGCATACCTATGCTTGGGTGATCAAGACTTGCAAGGTATGGCCGCCATAAAATACACTGCGGATCCATAATTGTATTGATAAAAAGGTATAACCACTGAAAATACACTGTGGATCTATACTCTTATGACGTGAACTGATCGTAGCCACGAAGAATACACAGTGGATCTACGACATGACAAGACATAGCCATGACCAATACAAAGTGGATCTAGGTAACAGTGTATGTATCATTTGTCCAAGAGAAACTCCTTCGCAACCTGGGCAAAGTACATATCAAAGTGATCACTCAACCCAGGGTCTTCTTACCGATCCAAATGTGATACGATTCTAACCATGTGAATATATTTCTTGATGTCGAACATGGAAGAAACCACTTGATTACCGATCAATGGTGTAAACCGTTAACAAGTGCAAGGGAGATCACCATTAATGTCAATGATTCCCAAGGTATGCTAGTACATTCCAACAAATGTGAATGGATGAGTTGGAGTCGAACATCTGTGGAATCATTCCAAAGTACTAACTGGTTTCTAAGTCTAGTTCCTGGATAATGTGTTGAGGTCGATAGGAATAGACTCGTCGAAGGAGGGCCTTAATGTATCCCCCATCAACGACACGAAACAGACATAGAGATGTAATTGGTAGATCAAATGAACATGGACTGACACGGGTTTTGGGACAAGATATTTGTGAAAACTGACTCTAGAGGTGGATACTTCCCTTGAACATTGAGGCACAACAGCAAAAACATGACATGGACCAAAACTTGATGATGTAGTGGATGCTATGACTTACGTTAGGTGACCCAAAGGAGTGAAAGAAACTCAAAGGATTGGCTCAGTGTAGAGGTTCAACGGATTATAATGCGTGCAAATGACAAAGTGTCATGTTCAAGGGCAACTCTAAGAATTACTTGGTAATGTTCTCAAGAGACTGCTTGGCTTGCTTCTTTCAAATTTTCCCCCATCCAAATAGACGAGTACCTCTTTTTGATTTAATGAGCTCCAGGAGGATAACACATGCTCGATATAACTCACCTTTGGTAAGTTCCTCTTCCTTTATTTAACGAACTGGAAAAAGTAAGGGTTCGATCCCGTATGGGCCTGTCGATGTGCCTTTTAGCGAGTCCAAAGACAGAAAACTCGAAGGTTTTTCATGATTATAGAGTCTGGAAAAACACTTAAAAGAGAACTCTCTCGGTTCCTTTTTCGTAAAGTAGTCTGACGAGACCGAAAAAGAGATAAGCTATCGCTCAATAGACGTTTTATTCAAATAATTTAATTAACGTGAAGAGAACAAGGTTGCTCGGTAATCGTTTCATGTTTAGAGAGTCTGAAAAGAACTTAAAGATGACTCCAATGTTGTCCTTTTTCGTAATGTTAGTCTCGCGAGGCCAAAAAAGAGATAAATTATCACTTGAAAGATGCCCTTTCAAACCATTTAACGAGTGGGAAAGGAAGCAAGATCACTCGACAATCTTTTCATGTTTAGAGAGTCTTAAAAGAGATTAAAGACAACTCCAGGGGGTTCCTTTTTCGTGTATCCATACAGGTCCGAAAAAGAGATAAAAGTCTACCCGGATGCATTCTCATGTATTTACGAGCATGAGAAA
>JZKD02S0411749.1:52094-64828 GCA_000966675.3 Picea glauca | reverse complement strand
TCCAATAGTGAGTCTTGGAAGACTCAGTGTGGCAACATATGGAGGACCAAAGTTTCCAAATGAAGGAAAAGTATAGGGTTCCCCAGGAGAAGGGGTTCCTCCATTGGTACTCCCAGGATTCGATGCCATTAACATTGAATCGACCTAAGGTCCACTAAGTAAAACAAACAACACACGCTATGAATCTGAGAACCAATCAATCAAACAAACCTTCCTATGATGAAACCACTAGTTGGTGATGAAATCCAATGTCGCGATATCAAAATAGGAAGGGGCAGGGATAGAGCGGGTGGATCAGTTACGTTGGCGACCTGCTTAATGGACTTACACCTTGGTGCAAGCTTCCATGCAATAATTATGGATTTACCCTCCAAGGAGCCTGAGTGAGTTTGACCAACGTCTTTTCCAGGTACAGTGAGACTTTCCTTCACTGTCACCTTGTGTGAGACCCTAAATATTGTGGCTACTAAGGTCACCAACTCATAGTCATCCCCTGGGCGGGTATAGTCGACAGTCTAGTCAGAACATATGGGCAGGATAACAAGTCCAAAATTAGCTTGAAAGCCTCCCACACATAATCGTGGGTATACTTTCCAGTGACCCTCAATATACGATCCGACCACTACAAGCAATTGGGCCACGGAGGGATAATCTCCATAACTCACCTGAATGCAACCTAGTGCGTAACCCCTATGTGAGAGGGGGATCCTAGCAAGCCAATACGACAATTGGATTTGACTCTCCCTACCGCAAGATACTAAGTTTGTTCGATATCTTTTGAAAGTTATCCATTCAACCTATTCCAAAACCCTACACCTTAAACTAGTGTAGGTTTGCTAACAAAGATGTAAAAAGTCTGATGAATTTTAGTTAAGCATTGATTTTAATCGCTGTTGTTTACTCAGAGGGTGTACGAAAGTGAAATTGATGGAATGATGACTCAATTCCCAAAAATATGCATGAAATATGATAAGAAATCATTTCTTTTCAATGAATACCTATTTAAGGGAAAGAGGAAGAGTCATTTTCACTATCAAACACTTGATAAGGAATGCCCTCAATCAATTTTGTTCTCAATCAAATCCAATATAATGCTACAACCATTCAGAAATGCAAACTAATATACAAAATAATCATTAAGATGTACTTTTATCGTTTGTATGCGAATGATAATCAATTCAATGCAAAATTTCTCCTGCTAACTACCATTTCAAATCAAGGAGATTCAGACAAGAAAACGTAGATTTCTCACAAACAACACACCCTTTTGCAATCAAAAAAGAGAAAGAAAATAAAAAAACACAAAAGGAAGGAGAAATAAATTAGATCAGATGACCTCAAATAACCAATTGAGAAGAGTCACAGACTTCTGGTTTCCATCACTAGAGTTCTCGCTCAGTCGGATAGGAGAGAAGAAAGCAACGGATCGATTTCAAGCTCTCAACAACAAAAACTCAAAAAGAATGAAGAAGGGCATAAAATATGAATAACAAGGTGTTTAATTCTCAGGAGGAAGCATGTCAAAGGTCAAAGAAGAAGCATTGAATCACAAAGCAACTCAGCAAGTGAAGAAACAGGGTCTGGACCTCCAAAAAATGGATTTTTTGAAGAGATTTTGGGAAAAAAAGGGTTGGTGCTTTGGTATAAGGGCCACCAGAGAGTTATAAAACTCTATCTAACACTTCCAGGGAGTGTTGGTGCTCTGCTAACATGGGTAGGGGGGCGCCAGGCTAAAAAAACTCATAAAATTGTCCAAAAACCCAAAATTTCAATCAAATTTTGACAATCAGGCTGAGTGTGATGGGGTAAAGAGTCAATCAGCAAGTGAAATCAGATAAATGGGGTGAAAAAGGTCTGAAAACAATCAGAGTGTAAGGCAAGGTCTATGAGGAAAAAACAAAACTAAGAAAGTTTTGATTTTTCCCCGGCGGAGTCGCCAATTTCTGTTGAAGGAAAATCTCCCTGCGGACAGGTAGATATCCTCAAAGAGATAGACTCTTAACTCTAAGACAAAAATTTCTTATCATGGTCACTGACTTCCTTTTAGATCTAGGTGGACTAGTGTGTGAGGAGGAAGGAGAAAAGAAGTACCTTTTACTGGTTTTTGTCCCTGCACGCTCTGAGTTGAGCTCCAATCTTTCGCTCCTCGATAAGCCCTGTATATAAACAAAGTACGACCACTTCCTACTCTATCAATATTAGTCCAAAATATATCTATATACTAAAGAGAAAAATTCATGTGAGATTGAACACGAATCTGAAAGAAACAGGTCAAGCAGATTATATTAATGAGGACAAAACATTGCTTACAATCGTAGATGGAATTGCAATAGTTTCGTCAAGTCCTCCTTGTCTATCCCTTGCTCAAAAGATCCATGATCCGAATGATGATAGATTCATTGATTTCTCCCTATGAGATCATAGGTCTCTTTCTTCCAAAATATCTCTGTTCCAACACCACTTATGAGATCATAAGTTTGGTGTGATTCTCCCTTTTCAGTCCCCTTTCACCATTAGAAAGCTTGTTTATATAGCCTTGGAGAGGCTTTAACCACTTGAGATATCCTTGGGGAAGTTGAGTATTTTCCTCCTTTAGTTGAGGATCTGCCCTAAGATCATGGTTGGACTAGGGATTCGAATCCAACTACCTTCCAAGAATGAAAAGTTCCTTCCCCCATTCATCTCAACAAATTAACTACTGCCCAGAATAGGTAGCGCTCCCTCAAAAGGGCCATCAGAGCGCTACAACGCTCCCCATTAGGTTTAAGGGGGGTGAAAACGCTCTTTAAGACACCAATGCTCCCTCAAAAGGGCCAAAGGAGCTTTATAATTCTCCCAGACAGTGTAAGGGGGAGCGCCAGCGCTCCCAGAAGAGGTATAGGGGAGCGCTCTCCATCAAAATCCTAGTTTTTTGAGTGTTATCAGATGGAAAAAGGTTCATGAGCCTGCTGATTCATTTCTCCTCTTCCAAATCAAATGTTTGAGGTGTTTCAAGTGTATTTCTCATGTCATTATAGGCACGAAATAGGCATCATGACAATATGCTTTCTTTAACACTTGCGACACTTGCGAACTTGTGAGCAAAACTTGCGACCTTTGTAATGATGACACTTGCGACACTATCAAAGTGAGTATTTTTTATGTGTAACAGTTGTCATATATGGAAATGATGCATGATGGTTAACCTCCAAGTCTTTTGGACTTCGTGACTTGGTGAATTTTACAGGCTGAGGCTCGAAGTCCCAAAGTCTTGGAGTGATTTACAACCATAGATCATCCATGAGGAGGAGAGTCATTGGATTTCACAAGAGATCCGACAGATCATATTTCGATGAAATTGATTAAAATATGTGTAGAATGGACTTCTTCCTAAAGTCTCAAAATCTAGATTTAATCTATACCGTTCATGTTTGAGGACATGTGTTAGCATGTCAACCTATTCATAGTTTCAATAGTCCAAGGGTTGTGTGTTGTTTCAATATGGAAATCCTCTGAAGTCCCAGAGCCACGAAACCCTAAATCTCTGAAGTCTCGAAGTGATTCTCAGTCGTACATCATTTGAGAGATGTTCGACCATTGGGTTTTCCCAAGTGGTTCAGTGGTTAGGTTTTTGGAGGAAATAATGGATGGTGAAGGAATAACTTCTGGATCTTCGAAGTCCCAGAGTCTCGAAGCCCCAAAATCATGAAGCACCGAAGTGACATGGAATGATGATGTCACCTAGGGTGATGTGGACCTACTCTAAGCATGCCACTTGTCACTTGTTTTTGTACCACTTAGAGGCCCTTAGTACCAACTGGGACCTAACACATGTCACTCTTCAATGGGGCCACATGTCACTACATTAATTGTTTGACAACCGAGCATAGGAGATCATCATTTTTTCCAATTCGACATTCAGAGGGAATAGAGTGTAATGAAGTTGAAACCCACGAAGCTCCGAAGAGTGGAGTAAATTCTCACCATTGGTTAGGAGAATATATGTGGCAATAGATCTCGTATTTCAGATACTTATCACTCCAGAGGATTTAAGGCATAAAAATTTGGGGTCGAGGACTCTCAAAGGCCGAAGGCCGAACTCCATAGTAGCCATTGATTATAGTGGAATCATGGCACTAGATACAAAGGTCTGGAGACTTGGTACCCTTTAAGAATTGAGTTGCAGATGGTTTTGAGTCGAGAACTCCTTAAGGCTAGAGTTAATATCGACCATTGATTAGGTGATGATACATGGAGGAAAGAGAGGACCTCCTATAAGTTGACACTTCAGGATATCTGTGGAGGGGTTCTTTGGAAATCCTCAAAGCCCAAAGCTGCAGGGAAAATCCTTGTCTTTGATCGAGAGAGGATACATGGTAGTAGACCATGTAGTCCAGAGACTTGGCACTCTAGAAGGATGGAGAGTATGGACAGTCTAGAAATCTCAAAGACAGAGTCCCTGAGTTGCTCGTGGCCATTGGTTCACAAGAAGGCATGGTCCATTTATTTGTTGTTTGTGATTTCACCAATTTGGAAATTCGGGAGGCAGTGAAGGATGGAGCCTCATAACTCCCAAAGCAAATATTCCTAAAGATTCTATTCACCATTGATATAAACAAATAATGAGGACCATTGATCAGTGCATCCTACGAGTATCTGAAGTGTGAAGCTCTGGAGAGCCAATCCGTGAATTCAAGAGTTCGACATTCGTGAGAAGTCAATGTGGAAGTTGAGATAACCTTTGAATTTCTAGAGCCCTGACGTTTCCTAGGCTCCGAATAAGAGCCTATCAGTGAGTTCTTGGTCACAGTTGTGGTCACATGAGGTTGGCATTCAAATAAAAGGGGATTATTCCCAAAAAATGTTTTAAGGAAACAAAACAAAAAAGGTCTTGGGAAGAATCCGTGAGGTTTTGATTGTTCAGTCCTGCATCAAAAGTGTTAAAAATGTGTGTGAATCTTATGAGTGGATCCATCAAAGGTCCAAGAGCTATTTTGGCTCTAATAAAGGAGAATAACTGCACATGGATTGTGTCATTGAAAAGACAATTTTCATTTGTCCATAAATTTCTTCTTAGAACTCAGAATTGAGCAAGGAAGAAGTCAAAGGAAATGTTTTATAAAGAGGATTCAAGGTATTCCATCATAATTGAGGATTTGTTGGATCTGGGGTAGAAATAGTTCAGAATACCTGTGTATATTATTCTATGCCTTAGAGAAAAAGAGGGGTGGACAATTGAAGACTAACCATGCCAAGGGATTGGAAGTGGCCAAACAAATGTTAATTAGGACAATAAAATGAGGATTATATACTATTGATTTAATCCAAACAAAGGAAGGCCTATGAGACTGTCTAATTGTGTGTAAACATAAGTATATGAAAGAAAAGGAAAATACTCTATTCTGAGTTTTCTGGAAGCCTCTGTAATTATGTTTGTTCATCTATGTATTGTATACCTCTGTGAGGAATAAGTGTATGTATCTACATACAGATGATATTGTGTAGTTCAGGTATAGGTCTTGTGTTGCAGGATGAGAAGGATAACTCTGGAGAGGAAGCATGGTATAATTCTACATTCAAATTGAGATCGGGAATGATTATTCAATTGATCATCGATCACGAGTAGGATCAATGATCCTATTGAATGATGAATGAGAAATAACATCGTGATGACAGGGTAAGATATAACAACCATCAGAGAACCCCACCAGTGAATGATAACCATCATATCTTGGAGTTGTAGAGGAGGACCGTCAGATCAAAATTTTATTAGGCCATGACCGTTGGATCTGAGAGAAGGATGATCAATGACGAGGAGCCATTGCGGGATTTGAAGGGTGGGTTAATGAACACACATATTGTGGCTTAACAATCCACATCGATCGTCAATCGTCACCCACCAAATGATCAACAGTTCACAATGATTCCAATACCAACGTGTATATTCCATTGCAGAACTCTACGATGGAGATAAATGTTGTGCTAGTTGGGACACCTCAATAGTCCTTGATCATAGATCTCCAAGTCAGTTTAATCTGCATCATTGATTAGTATAACAGGAATAGATCTGAGTCATAGCTCTAAAAAATATGAGTTCAACGAAGGTTAGTGCCTTTGTGTTAAATCCCTGGTCATATGGATTGGTCCTGTAGAAAAGGGCCGACAGGTGAAAGAAGAGCAGATCGATCCTAGGAACCCTGTTAAGGGTTTAGAGAACCCTAAGATAAAAAGGGTCTCTATAACTATGCGATGAGTTAGGAGAATATTTGGATCTAGGACAATTTCATGAAGAATTTGGAGGGATTCATATATAACTTGCATCAATTCATGAAAAAATAATAGTCATCAAGCAAATCTAAGTGTCGATATGATCAGTAATGGAAAGGATAAATCAAGTGCCTCAAGAAAGAAGTTGGTGTTATATCACCACAGTTACTTAGAGAATGTGACTGGAAATATAATTCGGTCATGTAGGAGTCAGATTAGAGGAATCCAATAAATAATGGAAGAAAAGATCATGAGGTAGAGATAGTGCTCCATGAGGGACAAAAAAATAGTAGAGGATTGTTGATGCATTCCAAAAGTATTGAATATATATCCACAATAGCATGAAGATTTTAAAGCCAGGAACGATTTCAAAAATAAATGAATCTCTATAGAGAATCAATAAAGAACCATGGAGAAGAAAATGGTTATATGCATGGTTTTGAATACAAAGGAGATGGTGCCTGATAATAATCCATCCTAAGTGGCATAGAGCCACGAGTGACATTCCCAGAGGTTTCAGGTACCACTTGAAATTACAATGGTAAATTAAAAGAAGTGTTGAGTACTTTTAATTAATTTTGTGGAGCTAAGCAAAGGAGGCATATGTGAATCCTTACACTATGCTAGAGATTGGCTATGCAAGCCAAGTGTGAGGCTAGTTCGCAAGGAGAAGAGAAGGGTACAAGAAACCTCAAGTACTAAAGTATTCAATATGGAAAGGGCTGAAGTAGTTCAGTCCGAAAAGTAACTAGATGTTGAAGACCCAAAGTCTATAAGACATCATGTTGGGAATTGTAATTCGTCCATGTAGGAATTGAATTAATTGGATCCCCAAAAAATAAATAAAAGCTGGAGGTTAATATCAACATTAGTATTTATCTAGAAATGCAAAGGAATCCAAGAGTAATTTGGCTAGAAAGTGCTCAGGATAGGAATAATCATGCACAGTGAATTGCAGTGAGAGCACAAGAAGGTTCAGGAATCAATGAAGAAATTGAAAACTTATAGGATCAACAAGAAAATTGCTACAGGGAGATAGATGTTGTTGCAATTTCTATGGAAACAAGTATATTATGGCTGGTTAGGATAGCCATAAAGAGAGAATTATTGCATATTTACAAGTGTTTATGATGATGTTGTTGCATATGGAAGGAAGCAATAGAAATCTAAAGTGTTGGGTATAATTCTTATAAAAAAGGCATGAACGATTCTACTGTCATCAGCTAATTAGGTAACATCAAATTCGTTTAATGGAAACTATGGAGGTAAGTATTTCTTTTTTGAAATGATGTTGCATAGTTTCCAAAGTGAAATTCAGGTAATAATTTCCCATATTGAATTTCTATAATACCCAATATGGTATTCTTTAAATGCATTAACATGAATGAGATAGCACTAGGTGTGGTAAAGGATAGAGACATGTTATAGTTATCAAATATTTTTATCTTTTGAATGCACAAAATGAGATAGTAGCATGCCATATTAATTTGGTTTTGAGGTAATAACTAAATAAATAAAAGATAAGAATTCATTATAGGAATGGATGCTAGGAAATCTAGTTATGTATGAGACCAGGACATGGTTGGATATGGAAAAGTTATATACCACAGAAATAACCAAAAGCTTCCTATCTTAAAATAAGAATTGGACTGAAACCTTTTTTCTAACACTAATGAAAACCATATAATTATATTCTTGGTGTAGTGTTCGTCTCGAAAATGAAGGAATCCAAATAATCGGGAAGAAAATGGGAAGTGTGTGGAGAATGTGTCAAGACAATGGGTAGATTTCCAATTTATGGATGGTGAGATACATGACTTAGATAAAGAGCATTCTAAAATTCAATGCAAAGGTGCATTGAATAGATATGCATTGAGTGTTGCACTCATGCATAGTAAGTTGTAGAGTTGCACTCATACATAATGGAATTGTATATTTAAATGCATTATATGAATGTGTTTTGTGAGTGCATGCATATATATTATTGCATGGAAATAAATATATTAACGACTAAAATGTTTCTATCTCGTGGAGGTGAGAACATTTAAGGAGTTGTTAAACATTTCAACAGGAGAGTTGCAAGTCAAGCAGTCACATGGGCATTGAATATAGGAAAATTTTATGTTCAGAAAAAGAAGTAATGAACTTACTGATAGTATTTATGAGGAGGCATATTCATAGAATGCTAATTCATTCTATCTATTAAATTGTTTTGTAGTTGTGATTGAATTATTAGTTATAGACAATTCTGAGAAAACTTGATAATGTTATTGTACATATTGCAATGAGAGTATGATGTACATGAAACACTCACAATTTTTGGGTGAATGAAATATGGAAGCATTGCAGGAAAAATGGTATTCAACATGTTGCTTGTTGAAATCCATAAGGAAGACTACATCCTATTATTACAACAACAATGAAAAATTATGAAATTGAATTTCATATTTTGGGGAAAAGTTGAATTAATTGTGAAATAAGTTTGAGTTATAAATGAATTATTTTATGTTATCTCATGGTAACTACATGTGTGTGATGCAGATGAGATAATATGGATTAAAGTTAGAATGATAGGAAAGAACTATTTTTGAGGACACTAAAGCCCTATAATTGTAGAACCTTGGTGGGGTTCTGGTAATGGGTTAGCGCTCTCCTTGTGTGTGAAATCCTTGGAAAGATGGATATTTCTTTACCAAATCATCTCTTTACTAGCCTCTGTAGAAGCAACATTAGGCACCTTTGTTGTTGAAAGTGCAACAACCTTTTGCAGTTTCTAAATCCAAATTACTATTGTTCCACCTATAGTAAAAACATACCCAGTGGTGATCCTCCTACTATCTTTATCACCTGCCATATTTTAATCAACATATCCCTGTAGAATAGTGTCTGAACCTCCAAAACATAATTCATGAGTAGGAGTACATATCAAATACCTGAGAATCCACTTTATTGCCTCCCAATGTTCTTTACCTGAATGTTTCATATACCTTCTCACAATTCCCACTACATGTGAAATATCTAGTTTTGTGCAAACTATCACATACATCAAGCTTCCAACTGCTGATGAATATGGGACCCTGGACATGTATTATATCTCCTCCTGTGTCTTGGGACACATTTCCTTATTTAATTTGAAATGAATGGCCAAAGGTGTACTAACTGGTTTTTCATTCTACATTCTAAACCTCTCCAACACCTTCTCTATTTACTCACCCTGAGACAATTTGTGATTTTTCCTGTCTCTTGTTATTCTGATACCAAGAATTTTCTTTGTAGCACCCAAATCCTTCATCGCAAATGAATTAACTAATTTCTTCTTGAGCACATTTATATCCTTCATATTAGACTATGCAACAACCATGTCATCTACATACAATAGCAAGATAATATAGCTTCAATTTTCTAGCCTTTTAAAATAAATACAGTGATCAAAATGACATCTACTATAACCTTGTTCTGTCATAAAACTATCAAACTTCAAATACCACTTGCCTTGGAGCTTTTTTTAGACCATACAAGCTCTTCTTCAACCTGTATACCAAATTCTCCTTCCCTTTGACGTCATACCCCGGTGGTTGTTGAATATAAATCTCTTCCTCCAAATCCCCATGGAGAAAAGTTGTTTTTACATCTAATTGTTCAAGATGCAAACTTTCTACTGTCACAAGACATAAAATAGTAATAATTGAAGTCATTTTAACAACAAGAGAAAATATTTCATCAAAATCTATACATTTCTTTTGTGAAAACCCATTTACAACAAGTCTAGTCTTGTACCACTTTTTGACTGTATCTTCTTTCTTCAACTTATAAACCCATTTATTTTGTAATTCTCTTTTTCCTGCATGAAACTGAACCAAATCCAAAGTATGGTTATTTACTAGAAAATCCATTTCATATTTCATTCCTTGCTCCCACTTCTTTTTAGTGTCTACCTGCATTTCATCTTCATAACATTCTGGTTCACCAGAATCAGTCAACAATAAATAATACAATGAAGGAGAGTACCGTTCAGGGGGTCTACAACTTGCAGGAGTTTGAGGTACTTGTTTCTCCTGTTGTTGTATATTTTGATTTTCTGGTACTTTTGGAATTTCTTTTTCAGTGATCTCATCAAGCACTGTGTATTTTGGTTTTTCTTTTTCCTATTTATTTCTATGCATCTGATCTTTTCACATGAAATTCTCATTGAATATGACATCTCTAATCCTAATGATTTTGTGATTTTCCTAATCCCATAGGCGATAACCAAAATCATTAACACAGTACCCAATAAAGGTGTATTTCTTTGATTTTTCCTCAATATTTTTTCTATTTTCTTTATCAATATGGAAAAATGCTTCACAACCGAAAGTCTTCAAAAGATAATCGTTTACCTTTTTACCTGTCCATGCCCCCTATGAAATTCTACCGTCCAAAGAGCTTGAAGGTCCTATGTTTATTAAGTAAAAAATTGTATCTACAACATCTTCCCATAACTGTAAGGGAAAACAAACATGCAATCACACACTCCTTTCACGCTCCATGATTGTCATGTTCATCCTTTATTAAACACCATTTTCTTGCGGTGTTCCCAGAACTGTCTTCTCTCTATGAAAGTCATGGTATGAATAGTAAGCATCAAACTCATTGTTGCAATATTAACCTCCATTGTCTGATTTGAGACACTTCAACCTTTTTCCTATCTCATTCTCAACCAAAGCTTTCCATTTCTTAAAAGTATCAAAAACATCATTTTTTTTAATACAATAAACCCAAGTTTTTCTAGTTGTATTATCAATAAAAGTAACATAATAATGAGAGCCACCAAGAGATGATGCCTGAGCTGGTCCCCATAATCTGTATGCACAAGCTCTAACATTTCACTCTCATTTTATTTTCTGACTCTCAAAAATTTGACTCTCTTCCGTTTTCCATAAACAAAATGCTCACAAAAATCCAAATCAATTTGTTTAAGATCTCACAACAAATTTCTTTTGTGAAGTATGTGCATCCCCTTATCACTCATGTGTCCAAGTCTATGATGCCATAGTGTTGTATCCACTCATGTAGAAGCTAAAGATATAGAATATTCAATATCACTGGTACATAAATACAATGTACTCTCCTTTTGTTATCACTAGTGATCCTTTGGTGATCTTCCACACATTATCTTCAATTATGGATATACATCCTTCACTAGCCAACTTCCCTGTTGAAATTAGATTTTTCCTTAGATATGGAACATGTCTTACCTCTTTCAACAACCATTGGTTTCCATTCCTTTTCTTTATTTTTACCTTTCTCATTCAAAAAAATTTGCATGGTGCATCATCACCCAAATGAAACTGTCCAAAATCACCTTGAACATAATCTAGAAAATGTTTCCTATGGGGAGTAGCATCGAATGAAGCCCCTAAATCTACTACCCAGGACTCATAAATATTATCTATATAAAGAATCAAATCATCTTATAACACATCACCTGTTACATTTTCTTCCTAAATTTTCTCCTGCTTTCCAACTCTTTGTTTCTTTGGAGCTTTGTAGTCTTTATTTAGATGTCCTTTCTTCCCAAAATTCCAACACTCTATCTTTCTGAGTCTGGATTTGGATATGCCCTTCCTAGAATTCCCATGGTTCCTTAATCCATTTCCTCTATCCTTTTGTCTTCCCCCGTTCTCCATGTTTAACACATTACCTGATGTCTCACATGTTCTTTTATGTCACATTTCCTCACTAAGGACAACACCAACAAAATCATCAAATTTTAAATTTTTTGAACCAGAGACATTGTTACTTATAGCCATGACCAAGTCGATCCATCTTTCTAAAAATGAGCACAAGATTAGGAGAGCCCTGACCTCATCATCAAAGTCCACTTTTACAAAAATTAGTTGATTAGTAACGGTATTAAATTCATTTAAATGATCTACAACATGCCTAGCTTCTGACATATTCATATTAAATAATCTCTTCATTAGATATATCATATTGGACACTGAGTGTTAGGAACCAAATATCAATATAGCATATAAAAACCTCATAATAAGTACTCAATGCCTTGAAAAAGAGAGAAATTCATATAATAAGCCTCTTCGAGGGGGAAACCTCCTTATGCCCACATAAATGTTCAATTACAAGATGATTCCAAATGAAAATGTCTCCTCGGTATATATAGGAGACTAGGAGGTATAATTACAACTAATAGACTAAAGCTAACATAAATAAAATAACATTACTAATGTAATATGCCCCAATTAAGGGGTAATGAGCCACTATTTAGGGCTTAACATGCCCCTCCCATTGAGACAAGTGTTTTCCGCAATGCTTGAGTAACTCTTGATGCTTCTGTATAAAAGACTCATCTTCCCAAGTGGAATCTTCAGTCTGTAGTTTCCTCCATTTCATGAGATACTGTGAAATGGATCTATTCCTCAGCTGGCGAATTCTTGTGTCAGTGATGGCTTCAGGCTCCAATATGATTTTTCCTTCCTCATCAAGTTCTG
>JZKD02S0411749.1:0-13244 GCA_000966675.3 Picea glauca | reverse complement strand
GGTCCTTTTAGAGGATTTTAGAGGCCATGATCAACCGTTTGGAAAGAGATGAGGCTAGGGCACTGACACCTCCAGAGGGTCCACCATGTGCCCCAACTGGTACTGGTAGCGTTCAACGTGAACTGGAGAAGTTCAAGTTTCCTGAGTTATTTTGTGCCACAGATGGCGTAGCCGTCGAGGCATAGTTGGAGAATATGGCGATGGGCTTTGTATGTTGTGACTATACCTCCAACATGAAGGTTTGCATGGTAGTCTTCAAGCTGAAGGGGAGCGCTCTTATATGGTGGAAGATGCTCCTCCCGCAACTGAACATGGTCGTCGAAGATGTGTCATGGGAACTATTCGAGGAGTGGTTTCAGAAGAGGTACATGTCTGAGAAATTCATTGAGTGTCAGCTCAATGAGTTCAACACCTTGTGATAGGGTGATTGTATGGTTCCCGAGTACGAGGCTTGTTTTATCAAGTTGTTTTGGTAATCTCCCCACCTGAATACATAGAACTTAAGGTCAACAAGTTCGTGTTCGTCCCTAATGTCAACATTCATGCAAAAGTGAGGATTTTGATGCTTCAAACTTTGCACTATATTATCCAAAAGGCCCTCATAACAGAGGAGGCGCTCATCATTAGGGGTCAGGGAAGGACTCCAATGAGACGAGAAGGACAAACGACATCTTGTGCGCAACAACATCAAACACCATCTAGGCATCCACCGGGATATCGAGGCACTCCAAGAGGATCCACATTCAATACACCTTGATGACCAATGCACAACAATGGATGCCCTACAAAGGAACACAACACCAATAACATCGTCGATCACAGCAACAATAGTTTAGGCTTGTTCAACAAAACAGAGTAGGGTTTCAGGCCAATGGGCCATCAACTTCTAGTTTAGGTACCAGGAGTACTGAACCAAATACCGAGTGTTGGATATGTGGGGAACCACATTACCAGTGTGACTGCCTGGTTGAGAGGGAGAGATAAGTTGAATCAGTTGGACCCACTACTATGGGAGATTTGGGCAAGGCCCATCAGATTCATGCATCGGTGAGTAACCACTAGGCAGAGCACCAGTCTACTATTCTCGAGACGTCACGTACCGTCGCTAACATAACCCTTAGTATTTTGATATATCTAGGTGCTATAGAGAGATTTATTTCTAGTGCAGCGCTAAAACAAATTAAGGTAAAGGAAGTCGAAAAAGACGAATTTAGCTTTGTAGAATTGGCTTTGGGAGCCAAACACAAGGTTGGAGGGAAGGTTATGGGTTATAGACTTAACCTATGATATTTTGTCACAAGGCCCAACCTACACATCACGATCTTAGGGTCTTATGACATCGTGATTGGTATGGATTGGTTGGAATCGTATGAGGCGATACTCAACTATAAGATGAAATGGTTGAGCTTGGTTGATGATGAGGGACAAAGACGCCTGATTGGAGGTAGGAACTAGGGAGTTTCCCTAAGGTTCATCTCTTCCCTACAACTACGCAAGAGCACGTGCAAGGGGTGAAAGTTATATGTGATCCTTGCGTTAAACAAAAAGGGCATGGTGGAAGGCCTAGAAAACCTTTCGGTAGTGAGAGAGTTTGCAGATGTCTTCCCAGAGGACTTACCAGGGTTACCTCCGGAGAGGGAATTGGAATTTACCATCAACCTAAAATCGAGACTTGGACCGATAGAAAGAACACCTTATCAAATTTCAACCTTGGAGTTACAGGAGTTGAAAATGAAACTGAAGGAGTTGTTGGACCTAGGACTTATACGTCCAAGTGTGTCACCGTGGGGTGTGCCTGTTATTTTAATACGAAAGAAGCATGGGTCATGGAGAGTCTGCATTGAGCACCATCAATTGAACAAGGCAAGGATAAAGAACCAATATCTGTTGCCAAGGATAGACAATATGTTTGATCAAATGAAGGGTGCGAAGGTGTTCTCGAAGATCGAATTGAGATCAAGGTATCACCAGTTACGGATCGAGGAGGAAGACATTCCTAATATCACCTTTAAGACGAGGTTTGGACATTACGAGTTTAATTTTTTATCGTTTGGACTGACAAATGCCTCAGGGGTATTTATGAGTTTGATGAACAAGGTGTTCTGCGAATACTTGGAAAAGTTCGTCCAAGTATTCATTGAAAATATTTTGATATATTCTTGGATGATGAAGGAGTATGACGAGCACTTGCGCTTGGTACTACAGTGTCTACGAGAGAACAAATTGTTTGGGAAACTGTCTAAATGATCGTTTTATCAATCAAAGATTCATTATTTAGGGAATGACATCTTCGACCAAGGTATCGCTGTGTATCTAGAAAAGTTTCAGGATATTATGGAATGGTTTGCACTGATGAATGTCCCAGAACTGTATAGCTTCATGGGTTTAGAAGGATACTATCGAATGTTCGTCGAGGGTTTTTTGAAAATAGAAAATTCAATTACGGAATTGAAGAAGAAGAATAAGAAGTTTTTTTGGATCGATAAATGTGCAGAAGCATTTCAGAGGCTCAATGAATTGTTGACGACAATGCCGAGACTAATGGTCTTTGACATGGACGAGGACTTCTTTGTATGCACTGATGCATCGAAGGAAGGCTTAGGCGGAGTCTTGATGCAAGACAGTCGAGTGATAGCTTACATCTCGAGAAAGTTAAGAAGGCATGAGAAGAACTATGCTCTCTTAACTTTCTCAAGATTACGCAAAGGTACACCTAAACTAGATTGTCCATTTCCAATAGGTGTACCTCAACCTAATTATTTATTCTTTAAATTTTCCATCACTTTAAATTAAACAAATGAAATTAACAATCTAGTTAAGGTGTACCTTCGCGTAATTATTTATTCTTTAAATTTTCCATCACTTTAAAATAAACAAATGAAATTAACAATCTAGTTTAACTCAATTCACGAGGAAAATGACAACCATCCTGTGAAAAATGCCTGTCCTATATCATTCAAAGCCATATGAATCCATTGATTGGATTGTTGTTCATCCTCCACATGAAATTAACAGAATATAAAGAATTAAATCATTTCTTTTGGTTGACGTTGTCATGATATCTATCACTCGTTGAGTCAAGGATTCTCACGCTATACAATACCACCAATGAACTGTGACAACTTGAATGTTTTTATTGATGTGGAACATATCTTGAAATTTAGAGAATGTTGTGGGAGTAACAAATGATTGTGACTTTAGCATATTAGTGCTCAAACATTGTTTCAAACGCTATATTTTTTATTGATCTAGTACTTATCCGTTAAATTTTAATAATGTTGTACAAAGACAGAACAATTATGAATGAACAGACAGTGATCTGGTACTTATCTTTTAAACTTTACTAATGTTGTACAAAGACAGAACAATTATGAATGAAGAGACAATGATCGTGTACTTATCATTTAAACTTTACTAATGTTGTACAAAGACAGAACAATTGTGAATGAAATCACAGAGAAATCATGTGCTTGTAACCCAAGGCATTTATTTCATGAAGGTTATAACACTCATCCTAAGGAATTTATTTCATGAAGGTTATAACACTCATCCTGCAGATATAAAAAATGTAACAAGCACTAGAGATAATCGTACCATATTCAAAGTGGTGTAGGTATCCTTGTATTAAATCGATGTTTTTGGTAAGAAAGTAGATGAAAACAGATATGCTTTTAAAGTTTAATTAAAATCTCATCAAAATTTAATATTTGATTATAATAAATCGAATAGTAGAATAATGCTTTAAAAGATATTCTTTAAATCAATATCAACTCATATTCGATGTAGTTTTAGATATTTTTATTGTTTATACCTTTTTATTTCATAATGAATATCTCTATGTAGATTGAAGTAGACTAACAAACACTTCTATGGAAATCATAAACAATTATTTTGAATCTAATTAAACATTTTACATTGAAGTAGAATAACAAACATTACTATATAAAAAATAAACAATTTTGAATCTGAAATACTTTTAATTTAATTAAACATGAAATGTATTATATAGATCCTTTGGACTAACCAGTGGGAACATGGGAGTAACCACATACTCAAGATGATGTTGTCTGTTTGGAATTTTACTAACACTTGTTGGTTTTGGTATAATGGTAAACCGTTACATAGTATGAGAGCCTTTTATCAGGTTCAATTCCCCCTAGTTACCTCAGAGGGGGGATGTTGGAATTGTCGCCACACCTCTTGAATTGATCCCATGGAATAAACACCACTTGGGAACATGGGAATAACCTCCCACTCACGGTGATGCTACAACTTTCTAAGTTTAATAACAACAACATGCTTTGGTGTTATGGGACAATGGACAATAGTGAGATACAAGGTAGGTTTTAGTCTAAAACAAAAATGGAAATAATGAGATACAAGGTAGGTGAGTGTAACATCCCGCTCTTGTGCACACCTATTTGGACTTATTCTTTGAGGAAACTTGCCTCGAAGTGATCAGGTTCATTATATGATTGTCTATTTTGATTATGGATTATGATGATGTCGTGGATCTGATGATATGTTATTTTGTTATATTTACGTCGACAAGTGATATTGATTGGTTTTTCTTGAGTGTGCAGAACTTTGGATTGATTGAATATGTTGATGGCATCAATGGACCTCCTTGGACTCCTCATCGAGCGAGGGAGTGGACTATTATGGTTTGAATGTTTTTGATATTGCATATGTGACATATGACTGGTATATCATGATGTTAATTTTTTATCGCTGATATGGTTCGTTGATGGATGCAGGCTAACGAAAAATTGCTAACCAGACTCACATTTGGAGTAAAGGGGTCCCTCACAACAACCAAAGAGATTGAGGGAGAGGTGTGTTTGTAGCCCTGCCACAACCTACTAGCACTCCTGCAGTGGCTCAAACTGTAGGTTAACGATTACCTAGTTCGAGAGATCCACGATGTTGTGAGGGTATATTGTAACACTCGCTCACAATGATTCTAGGAGGCATGCAATAAGGCATGGTCCTTATTACTTAGAGGCCCTTAGTCTCCCACAAGGTCACCTAACAGAGTATTGACTCGAGAGTTCTGACGTCTACCAAAATGAGTCAAGACGTGAGTGGCACCCTTGGAGCACTTAGTGTGTCTTGAAGGGCACGTTGTGTAAATAAGACATGAATGCAAAGGTGTGGCACCCTTGGAGCACGTAGTGCATCTTGAAGGGCAGGTCATGATTTATTAACACTGGTAAGTTAATGAACCTAGTACCTAAAAAACCATGTCTCCTTAGGACTTGGTCAGCCTTAATTTGAATGATTGCATGAGTAAAGATAAATAAATATAAACTCCTTTAAAAACTGTGGCCGAGCCCAGTGAATTTAAAACCTAGTTCTAATAAGGACATGTGAAAAAAAATAAAAATTAAATATGTGAAAAAAAATAAAAATAAAATAAATGGACATTTAACAAAGGGGGATAAAGAAATTTTAAACAATAATAACAATTAAATTAAAATTTTAACAGAGGACTAAAATATTCAAAATATTGATTGTTCGCTTGTACAACTTGCTAATTCATAACTTACACCAAAAAGCGGAAACTTAAAGAAAAAGGGGAATGTTGAACTTAGTAGGGAATCTAGTCTAGAAAGCCTTCTAATTTTAAACTCAACTAGTCTTTAAGAAATGCGTCACTAATTAAAAGGAATGTATGGAATAAAAGGACATTGACGAGCATTTATAGGAACGCTTTTAGGTGGGTGAAGGAAATAGGCCATTTAAATTAATAATGAAATGAATTTTTGGTGCAACTAAGGGATCATGTGACATGTGTACGAGGGAGGTTTATCCTAATTAGATTTTAATAAAAAAAAAATCATGAGGGTTTGACAAATAATCACTAAGAAAACTCTATAAAGGAATGGAGGAGGGGGGAGGATGGATCACGTCTAGTATGCCTAAGGTTATGCTGTAGGATTTTACTCTTCTCTGATTTTCTTGTGGGAGTTAGGATACCCAGCTCAGATTGGAGTGGTGGATCAACCTTGCGAGGCGACCTGGGGGCTAGTTTCTTTGGTTTGTGTGCATGGCCCCTTTGTGGCTCAAGGGGGTTAGGGGGAAGAAGAGTACCCCGAGATTTGGCTGAGAGGTACCAGTGAGGTATCAGCGATTGACAAGCAGGAGCTGGTCGAAGTGTAAGCGTGGAAAAATGACTTCAGATTCTTCATCGTCGGTTATTATATTGTATTGAGTTATTCTCTGTTGTGAATTAGTTTCAGTTTTCAATGATGGTTAATGCAATTGGTTTACGTATTTGACGATCTTGGGTCAAACTTTGTTTTATGTGATGATGGATTTCTTATTTTATCTGCTTGTCTCTGACTTACTCTTGCACCCAAACTTCTGCACACCTGCTTTTCATTTTACCTCAACCATTCTAGATTTTCTCTTTAGGATATTTCCTATGTGAAGATGCCTTCAACTGCATTTGCAGATCTCCTTCCAGATGACAATTTGGTGTTGATATTGGGAAAGGAAAAGAAAAGTGTTTCCCTCGGTTATTTTTGAGTTGTTTTTTTCTAGCTGGAAGTTGTGTGAACGCTGACGTATCTTTTAACTTTTACTTCGATTCACCACCGACTAGCCACACCTAGAACCACTCTCATACCTCGTTCTCATCCATCGTTCATGTTTGGCAAACTCACTGTTCTCCCACCAATGAAATCTCTGCGATTTTTTCTTTTTCTCTCAGCGAATTTGGGATAAAACTAAACATGAAGGATGAGTGTCCAAACCCCATGGATGGGATAAAACTAAACACGGGATAATGCTAAACATGAAGGTTTAGCATTATTTATTTTTCTTTCTTATTCACATTCTAGAATTAAGACTTTTGGTTACCAAACTAATGATGGGACCCCTGTTTACATTGGAAAGGTACCCATCAGAATTTTCTGACTCCACTCCTCCCCTCGGACTTGTGGGCATTTTTATCAGTGACGTCGATGGGAAAATACTCAGACTCAAAGTCTCAAGCTAAGTATTGCTCTTGTAATTGAAATCTTCAATATTTACTCTAGTTTAATTATCCCTTAACATTGTTTTACTAATTCTCAATTTTTTCCTTTTTGCAAGACTTACTCACTCTTCTCAAAAGGATCCATGAGTTCGCCTCATCTGAAAGGTATTCAAGTTCCGACTCTCAACATTTTAAGTCTCAGTTTCCAGGTTCTGTTCATAGCGGTACAGAGTGTCGTATTAGGGTACTATTATTATGATAGTTTTTGTTCCAAGGTTCCATAGATAACCTCGTTAATTGTATTTTAAATCCTTCATGGAATAAATGAATTGATCAGTTTTGAAAAAGGGACAAAACCATTAACAATATGGCCTCCGATTTAAAAAGTATGATGGCATGCATAAAATATTTTGGGAATTTTCTTATGGATTTGCTGTAATAAAGAGGAACTATAATTTTCTATGTATTTTAAATATATTGTTGATAGAAAAATATTTGAATCGCAAGTAACTCAAGAAGTCGACACACTGCCCGTTTTCATCCTTTATTCTAACCTCGTGATAACCAAATCTTAAATCCAACTTAGAAAAAATATTTTCCCCTCCCACTTGATCAAACAGATCATTGATTCTAGGTAAGGGGGTATTTGTTCTTAACCGTCATTTTGTTTAACTGTATGTAATCAATGCATAATCTTAGAGTTTTGTCTTTATTTTTAACAAAAAGGATTGGTGCTCCCCATGGTGAGACACTTGGTCTGATGTATTCGGTGTCTAACAAATCTTGTAGTTGAATCTTTAACTCTGTTAATTCGGGCAAAATCATTCGGTAGGGTGCCTTAGATATAGGGGCTGATCTGGGAAGCAGATCGATAGAGAAGTCTATATCACTTTTTAGGGGTAGTTTAGGTATTTCATCTACGAACAAGTCTCTAAATTCACGTAAGACAACAAAATCTTCTAGGCTAGGTTTATTTCCTTTTTCCAACATATTTTTCACATGGATAGCATAAATCTGACAACCTTTACTTATGCACTTCTTAAATTGCATTGCTGAAATATGCCTAACTGAGACTAGTTTTTGTATGCCTTGTACTGTCCTAACAGTGTTGTTTTTGTCTTTTTAAGTGAGTTATTTTTCATAGCAATCCAAAACTTCTTTATGACTCTCTAACCAGTCCATTCCAATAATTGTATCGTAACATCCTATCGGTAGAATATTCATATTTATTTTTGTGTTTTGACCACCTAAATCGAACTCACAATCAGAAATGAATTCAGTTACTTTTATTTTTGTTCGTGTTGCTAGTTGTACTAGCAAAGACTTTGTATGCCTTACTTTCTTAAGTTTATTTGAATCCACTACACCAGGAGTAACATAACTCAAAGTAGCTTCTGGATAAATTAAAACATAAACATGATTATTGTTAACTTTACCTTCAACTTCCACTACAGTGGATTGATGATCATCGTGTTGTCCATCCATGACTGCATTGATCATGTGTATGCGTCTGCCCACATCTCACATTGTAGAGGCCTCTTACAGGTTGTGAACTGTGGTCCTTCCTACAGATGTTAGACGTGGGCAATTCTGCCTTAAGTGAGGTTCTTCACATTCCCAACATTTTAATGGTTCTCTGGGGCTGTCCCCAAACTTATTTGTTCCCAAATTAACTGATTTACCTCCCCCTTGGGTGTTCTGGTTATTGGAGTGAAAATATTTCCTTCGAAATCTATTTGTTTCATTCTGGAAAGGGGCTGGTTGATAGCCCTTCTTCCACTTGTTCATTTTGTCCTGTTTCTTATCTTTCCAAGCCTTGTGAAGTTTAGACCAATGTTTGTATTGATCATAACACATTCAGGCCTTTCTGAAAACTTCGCTTAGGGTATTGGGGTTGTCGAATTCGATTATGTCCTTATGGGATTGTGGTAAGCATCTTAGGAACCGTTGGATTTTTACTTTGTCTTCCCGGATATAAGGCACGAACCTTAATAATTCCTGGAATTTGTTTATCAGGTCATCCATAGTCATTCGACCGAGTCGTAGCTCATAAAACTCTTTGGTATTTCTTTCATAGTAACTTTCTGATAAATATTGTTTCTTAAAGTATTTCTTGAAATATGACCACTCCATATGTTTTTCCTTTAAGCCCTTGGCCAACTTCAGGTCCTGCCACCATATACTCGCCTTTCCTTTCAGGTTATAAATGGCCATTTTGACCTTCATGTTGCTGGAATAATTGTAAATATGGAAATACGTTTTTATGTCCAATGACCATGCTTCAGCCTCCTCCCCTGTCCTGGATTCTCCATCGAAGGTGGACGGTTTGATTTTCTTAAACTCTCCCTCCAGGTGGTCCACTTGTTTCCTCTCTCTTCCTGTGGTTGTTTTATCTTCTGCCGATGGTGTGCGTTCAAAAGAGTTGTCCTATTTTCTACTTTGGGACCAGAATTTTTGGAGGCTCTTTTACTGACCTCTTCTCCCTCGTTATTGTCCTTTGGGCTCTTCTTTGTTACTATGCTACACAAAAGTACTTCATTTATTAGTAAATATGCTATGCAACAATAGTTAATATTCTATGGGATGTAATATGCTATGGAACAATAGTTAATATGCTATGGGATGTAGTTAATATGCTATGCAATAATGCTTAATATGCTACGCACTCATAATTTTATGGTAATTAACAATGTGTGTGTCTATTTTGTAGTGTCATTATCCTTTTCTCATGTGTGGTTCTATAAACCATGAATTCCCCTGGGACTTGTGACATGATATCTCTAAATTATTTACATTTGTACGTTGGATCACATAAAAGGAGATTCACATGACTAGTATTCCACAGTGGCATCGAGAGATAGTTGATATCGTTTATATGTTTGAGAAGAAACTTCCCATGAGTTTTATGGACTTTTGAGTCCATCTTCTAATTCACCTATGTGATGAGGTTGAATTATTTTGGGTGCTCTCATATTGTTGGATGTTCCTCTTAAAGAGGTACATGAAAACGTTGAAGGGGTTTGTTCAACAAAGGGAAATATTGGAGGGATATATGGCGAAGGGGTACATAGTATATGATTTGTTCTATTAATCTAGTGAGTACATAAAGAAAATTGATGACACACTAGGGGTACTCGTTTGGGACAACCAACATGATGATGACAAAAGAGAAGTGAAAATAATCCAAATGAATGGAAAAATACACTTGATAAGGAGTAAGTCACTTATATTTTGTCAATTTTTTTATAGAGTAACCATTTACACTAAAGTTGATAATGTTTTATCTCATTCTTTTCATTTTGAATTCATTTATACATCGGAAAATTTAGAAATTGATGCCATCAATAAATTTGTTCTTTACAACGTAGAGGCAATGTGACCATGGGTCACATTGTATGAAAAGAAAAGAAGGAAATGAGACAATGATAGGAAAGAAATCAAATGGTTGAATGGTAGAAGCATACCTTATCCTTATCATCTAAAAGAAAATATGTCAAAAATATGTTCCAACAATTGGGTGGCTGACCAAATACAAGTTAAATATGTCATGTTCGGTGGTAACCCACGTGGAGAAGATTTGGATGCACTAAAAATAGGGATCGTGTGCAAAAAATCTATAATAACCTCTATGTGTGCCAAGTTCAATTTAAAATATTTCACATTCAAATTGTAATATGTATTATTCTTTTATTAATGCTTCAATTATTAGACATACGACATTGTCCTTTGTTTGCATTTTTATAGTTTCATTTGTTCACATCTATGTCAACATATGGACATCATTTTTGCATTGAGGATGTCATTGACCGACACATCACACAAGATTGTGGAGTGGAGGTCAAGTTTAATAAATCTATTTGTGCTAGCTATTGTGATCAACACCTAATAGATGTGAAGTTAGGTTATATTGGAGAGATACAAGAGATCATGCGAGTGGACATCTCATCTTTTCAATGTGTTATATTTAGTTGCAAGTGGTGGGATACCTTCAAACAGATAAATGTAAAGGAAGGTTGTGATAGTGGGATAATATGTATTAACTCTAAAAACATGTGGGTTGAAACTAAGGAGCCTTACATTTTCCCAAAACATTGAAACCAAGGTTTTTTTTTTACCGAAACGTGTTCGATGGGGATTGGTGGTTGATACTGAGACATGATCTGATATAAAAACATTTTTTTGAAAAAAACAAAGTTATAATTCCAAGTGATGAATATAATCATGGTGATTGCAACTAAGAGTTATATGTAAATGCTTTGTTTCGACATTTATATTGTGGACGTGCAATTTTATTATGGGTATCTATAATTGGCCAATTATGTTTTTTTTTCTTCATTTTATTATGTTGGATATGAAAAGTTAAGAACCATTTACAACCACCATATTGAAAATGCATTAAATAGTAGAACCATAAAATGTGGTTTTGATATATTTTTATTGTCATATTTATTTTTCATTACATAAAATTTATGTTGTATTGTGTTAACTTATGTTTATGTTAAAAACTTATATTAATCATTATTTTTACATTCTCCTTGAAATAAGTGTGCATATAGGAAGGAAATGGAATTTCTGAAAGAGTCTTTTTCTATATCCTAGTCACAAGTAAGGAAAGTTCTAAGCATCCATACTTATCTAAATGTATATAAACCTTTGCCAATTTATTAATTCTTAAAATACTAATTACAAAATGTTTGGTGGTATTCTTGTAAAAGTATTCCAATTTCTAAATATTTATATATTGTTTTAGAAAATATTGACAACTTTTAGAGTAAAACAATTTTATCCCATAGAATTGTGTGAACAATTAAAAAAAAATAGCATTTAGAAAATTATTTTTAGTAGAAAACAAGACAAATCATGAAGTTTAGTCTCTAAAGTTTTTCGTGACCATAATCCAACTCTAGAAAGTTTGGATATAAATTGTTACCATGGAAGACAACTATTGAAAGAAAATATTGAAAATCATTATTATTAATGATTTTGTTTTCATGTTTAGTAATTTAAATTTAATTAAATAAATTTGATTAATTATAATTTTTAATTAATAAAAAATATTAAATGTAACTATTATAAATTCAATGAACAATCATTAGAACCTTATCATTAAAATAGATGAAAAATTAATATTTCATAGGATTAATTATTCAAAATATTTTTTTTATTCATTAACCAAATCCAATATTTTCATAGATCTTAATACTAAATTAAAAATACAATAATTCTAATATTTTTTTAATAAAATATTTAACTTATACTTCCATTTTTTTTATTAATAGAAGATTCATAAAGTTAGTACTAGAGTAAAAAATTGTAAAACTGTAACATCTCACTCTTGCACGCACTGATCGAACTTATTCTTGAGGACACTTTCTTGCAAGTGCTCCAAATTATTATACTATTGGTCGTTAGATTATGATTATGAGACATTATGGATTGATGATATGTTAATTTGTTATATTCACATAGACAGGTGTTATTGACTGGGTTCCCCTGAGTGTGTAGAACTTTGGAGATTGAGGATGCAAAGGCATTGATGAAACCCCTTGGACTCCTGATCGATTCAGGGAGTGGACAGTTGGGTTTGAATGTTATTGATGTGACACATGTACATATGATTAGATATTATGATGATTGGTAATTGTTGCTGATATGATTTGTTGATGGATGCAGGTTGACAATAGCTTGCCGACCAGACTCACATATGGAGTAGAGGGGTCATGCAGGACAACCAGAGACATTGACGGAGAGGTGTGGCAACAACCCTTCCACAGCCTACTAGCACTCTCGTCCTGGCTCGAACTATAGGTTAACGATTACCTAGTTCGATAAGATCTGTGATGTCACGAGGGAAGACTATGACAGCCGCTCACGATGATTCCAAGGGGTGTGCAATAAGGCAGGGGCCTTATTCCTTAGAGGCCCTTAGTCTTCCACAAGATCACCTGGCGGAGTATTGACTCCAGGGTTTTTTTACGTCTACCAAAGTCAGTCAAGAGGCGAGTGGCACCCTTGGAGCACGTAGTGCATCCTAAAGGGCACGTCACGCAAGGAAAACAAAAAGAGGTGAGTGGCACCCTTGGAGCACATAGTGCGTCCTAAAGGGAACATCGCACAAGGAAAATGAAAATAGGCGAGTGGCACCCTTGGATCACGTAGTGTGTCTTCAAGAGAACGTCGTGATCTCAATGGGTAAGTGAATAAAACTAGTTGGCCTTAAAATGAATGATGTGATAAGTAATATTTAAAAAAAAATCCCCTA
>JZKD02S0411748.1:2022354-2035304 GCA_000966675.3 Picea glauca | reverse complement strand
GAAGGTACTGACCCATAGACTATAATATATTTCCACCGAAATCTTGGCACTCAAATTCACATTCACACATGCAGAACCTGGTAAATAAAAAAAATAATATCTTACCATTTCTACAGCAGTATAATTAAATTTGCAGCGATATAATTAAATTCTCGGCAGGTATCGCGCATGCTATGCTGCTCTTGTTTAAAAGAGTGTGATTCCTCGGTTCTTCTATCCCGTGGGAAGTTTATGAATTAATTTACAAATACTGTACAAGGCAAACTGCCCATATGTGAATCATTTCTGGAAACTAGAATTGACTATTGAGTAAATTATTCAACAATGTTGATTCGCAAATTTTACCTGTTTAGATTTTGTCCCTGTATATATATGGATAGTGTCGTGAATTATTTGTGAGTGCATAGAACGGAGTAGGAGAAGCTCCAGTACTAATTGGAATCTTGTAGATAGGGAAGGGGCTCAGGAAAGAAGGGGTGTTTTAAAGGTTTTTGTTGATTTGATTTGATTATCAATCGGAACCCTAATTGAGAATTCAATGCCTTATGTAGCAATGATATCCCTGCAGTTTGGATACGCGAGCATCAATATTATCAGTAAAGTCTCTCTAAATAGAGGGATGAGTCACTTTGTTCTTGTAGTGTACATGCAGGCCGTAGCTACCGTAGTCCTTGTTCCTTTTGCCTTCTTCCTTGAAAGGTATTCAGGCAGGTCCCTACATATTGCTAACATTTTTTGTCTTTACATATGTTCAGGTTGGAATCATGAATGGGCAGACCATTCAAGGTTTCAACTGCCTATTATGTTTTTCCAGTCTTGCACGAGAGTGTGCATGATACGAACTGTTCAGGTTCAAATCACGAATGGGTGTGCCGTTCAAGGTTTCAAACTGACTATCATGCTTGGCCAGTTGCTGACAAGATTCTGCATAATGTTTGATGTTTTTGGAAATAGTATCTACCATTGTCAATAGTATTTTACCATGTAGACTAGTATCTGGAATCATGAAAGTGCATAATGACATTCTGAACAAATAAGTGGATCATGGTTTTACCATGACTTCTTTAATTCTCTCTGGCTTACTAGTTGAGACTAAGTACTTAAGTACTGTGTTCATTTTTTTTAATTAGTTTCCCTCCTTCCCAACCTACCCTAGCTCCCTTGAATTTATATGTTATATATTTATGCCTAAAGTCTTACAACTATTGGAGATGAGCACATTTAATGATCTTTTAACCATAAATTTCAATAGTATGGTTATCAATTGAAGATGATGTTAGAATTGCAAATCACGTGGTTCACCCAAAAGTTTGTCTATGTGTTTTAGGATTAATCCGTAAGTGCGGACACAAACTGATCTCCCTAGATCCACCTGGATCTAGAACAAAACAGGACAGAACATAACGCTTTCCTTAAGTTTTAGATATTGAATTTACTAACTAAAGAGAGATGAGTGACATACCGTTTAAATGTCGCTTCCTCTCACCATCACCATCTTAGCTCCGTTCCACCACTCGTACAAGAATGATTCTGCAAAAGAATGAAACCAACCAAAGTGATGGTAATAGCATAAACTCAATATAAACCTATGTATGTGATCAAGGAATCATACAATAAAACACAACAAGATTTATAGGAAAGAATCATATATTATTGTATCATATTAAATGTGAAAGAGATATTACAACCATGGCCTTGATGTCGTAAGGTCCCTTCCAACTGTCCTTAGTTCCCCACACACTTTCACTCCAAGAATTCTGAGATCATGGATCTGATAGTATTCACAATCTATCTTGACAAAGCAAATCTCAAAGCCACTCCAACCAAGCTGATAATTCCCAGCCAATCAAGAACAAGCTTATGAACCAACAAAGCTAACCCAAGCTCAAGCTAACTTTGTCCATGAAAACTCCTCTCCTTTTATAAGCTGAAGAAGATAAGGTAAGTAGGTTAGGATGATCCCACTAAATCATGAAAGCGAGTAAGATCCAAACCATTCAGATGCCACCTCACCATAGAAGCTTCTCCTTCTAGAAGATTCACGAAAACGCTCATTTTTCCCACGTGCTGGAATTCTCGCACCCTAGCTATAGAGCAACATGCAAACACCTCGCACCCTGGCTATAGTGCAACCTGCGAGAATGGGTCATTCTAGCACCCTGCCTATATAACAACCTGCGAACTTCCCTTTTTATAAGGTTTTTACATAGGAAAAAGCAATTTCTTTTCTCAGGAGAAGTTCTTCTCCCTTCTCTCTTTAGGAACTCAGNACATAATAGCGACGAAAGCTCACCCACAGAGGTGTTGGAAACAATGAGGAACCTTATTGTTGAACTACAGGTTTTCAAGGTCGACAATGAAAAATTGAAGAAGGCACAATAGGAACAACAAGATATAAATGAAGTCCTCCTGCATAGTATAGTAACCAAGAAAATCCCAAAACATGATAACCATGAGGAGGAGGTTAGCAAAAGGGCCTTCAAGAGTTATGGTTTGAAAACAGAAAAAGGAGACAAATCGTCTGAAGGGACACCTTCAACTGAAGAAAAAACTTTACCAGACCGAAAAAGAAAACAAACAGACCACCTTGAAGGTGAATTTAAAAAGATTAAACCAGCTACCTTTGATGGAGAATCCAGGACAGGAGAAGAAGTCGAGGCATGGTGGTTGGACATCAAAAAATACTTCGATATCTACAACTATTCTAGGAACATGAAGGTCAGAATGACCATCTACAATCTGAAGGGGAAGGCCAACATTTGGTGGCAGGACCTGAAATTGGCCAAGGGCCTAAAGGAGAAACAGTTGGATGGTCCGACTTTAAGAAGTATTTCAATAAACAATATCTTTCTGAAAGCTATTATGAAAGGAAGATGAAATAATTTTACGAGTTACGACTCAGACATATGACGATGGAGGACCTTATAAATAAATTTCTGGAACTACTAAGGTTTGTACCGTATATCCAGGAGGATAAGGTAAAAATACAGTGATTCTTAAGATGTTTACCACAGGCCTACTGGGACAGAATTGAGTTTGACAACCCCAAATCCTTGAGTGAGGTATTCAAGAAATCACAAATGTGATATGACCAATATAAATAGACGGTAGAGTTTCCCAATACCTGGAAGGATAATAAGCAAGATGGAATGAACTAGCGGAAGAAGGGATACCAACCGACTCCTTATCCTAATGTAGCAAAAGGTTTCCCAAGGAAGGATTTTCACTCCAATCATCTGAATACACAAGGTAGCGGTAAACTGGTGAACCTGGGAATACAGAAGTTTGGGGACAACTCCTGTGAGCCATTAAAGTGTTGGGAGTGTGGAGAGCCTCATCTAAGGAGGAACTATGCATGTTTAATTGTGGAAAACAAAATTGTTGTTCACAATTTGTAGGAAGCCTCGACAATGGAAGACATGGGTAGAAGTCTGCATCAGATAAATGAAGCCATAGATGGTCGAGAAGCTGACCACCAGTCCTCGGTGGTAGAAATCGAAGTTAAAATCAATGACACTCGAATCTCTATTTTAATTGACCCTAAAGCTACGTTAAGTTATATTACTCCCGATGTAGTAGAGTCAAATAAACTTAAGAAAATGAAGCATGGAAAATCATGGCTTGTACAACTAGAAATAGGTACTAAAATAAAATAAGTTCACTTTATTTCTGATCTTGAGTTCATCTTAGATGGTCAAAAGATAAGGACCAATCTGAACATCCTACCCCTAGGATATTATGATATGATTATCAGGATGGATTGGTTGGAACAACACAAAGAAGTACTAGACTGTTATACAAAGATACTTATCTATAAAGAAAATTTTGGCACTGTTATAACAACCCAAGGCATACCAAAACCTATTTTAGTCAGACAAGTTTCAGCGATGCAACTCAAGAAATGTATGAGAAAGGGATTTGAAGTTTACGCCATCCAAGTGACGAATCTATTAGAAAAAGAAGATAAGCCCAAGTTAGAAGACTTTGTTTTCCTACATGAATTCAAAGATATGTTTGTTGATGAGATACCAGAATTACATCCTAGAAGAGAAATAGATTTCTCCATAGACTTACTACCCAGATCAGCCCCTATCTCAAAAGCACCCTACCGAATGAGTCTACCAGAACTGACATAATTAAAAATACAATTACAGGAATTGTTGGACAAAGAGTATATCAGACCGAGTGTCTCGCCATGGGGAGTACCAGTCCTCTTTGTGAAAAATAAAGATGGTACTCTAAGACTATGTATCAATTATAGAAAACTGAACAAAATGACCATTAAGAACAAATACCCTTTACCAAGGATAAATGATCTATTCGATCAAGTTGGTGGGGCCAATATATTTTCAAAATTGGATTTACGATCCGATTATCATCAAGTTAGGATAAATTACCAGGACATAAACAAAACAACTTTTCGAACAAGATACAGACACTACGAGTTTGTATTCATACGTTTCAGACTCACTAACACAACAACCACATTTATGTGCTTAATGAAAAACATTTTCAGTTCATACTTAGACAAGTTCATAGTAGTATTTATCGACGATATTATGGTCTATTCAAAAATGGAGGAAGAACATGATGAACACTTAAGGATAGTTCTGAAAACATTGAGGAAACACAAACTATATGCAAAATTCAACAAGTGTGACTTTTATCAAAGGGAAATACAATATTTAGGACATGTCATTTCCTTAGAAGGTATTTTTCATGGACCCAAAAAAGATAAAAACCATTATGGAATGGCCAGTACCTAAGGATGTGGCAGATATCCGGTCATTCATGGTAATCACTGGATATTATCACAGAATTATAAAAGGGTTTTCCAAGATAGCCTACCCCATCACGTCATTACAAAAGAAAGGGACCAAGTTTAACTGGTCGCAAAAGTGTCAAGACATTTTTAACACGCTGAAAGAATTATTGACATCAATGCCCATTTTGAAGGTAGCAGACCCAGATAAAGACTTCACTATATGTGTTGATGCAAGTAGAGAGGGACTAGGTGGTGTTCTAACTGAGGAAGGGCACGCAATTTGTTACGAGTCCTATAAATTAAAAAAACACGAGTGAAATTATATCACGCATGACTTAGAATTGGCAGCAGTAATACATGCCTTAAAAATGTGGCAACACTATATAATGCGCAAAAAAATCCTACTATTGACGAATAATAGCGGGATAAAATATTTGTTTAACCAACTAGACCTTAATGCAAGACAAGCAAGGTGGATATCCTTCCTGAGAGAATTCAACTTCGAGGTCAGACATATCAAGGGTAAGGAAAATAAAGTAGCAGATGCTCTAAGAAGAAGAGTCCATGGGTTATTTGAGATAAATATCAGCAGGGAAGAAAGTGATCTGGAACAAAGAATAAGGACAACAGGTATTAATAACGGAAATTACACTAAGATGATGGCAGAATTTCAAAATAGTATCACAAACTCGGATAAACCAGATATAAGTATTGAAAAGAACGGACTATTAATATTTAAAAACAGACTTTACATACTAGTTTCAGCAGAGTTAAAATTAACTGTTTTAGATGAAGTGCATAAGAAACCGTATTCTGGCCATCCAGGTTACCAAAAAACAATACCAGCACTTAGAAAACTATTTTACTGGCCTAATATGAAGGGAGAAATAACATAGTACTTGGCTAGGTGCCAAGATTGTTAGCAGGTTAAGGTCGAACACCAACATCCAACCATCCTATTACAACCATTACCAGTACCAAAATGGAGATGGGAGACCATATTGCTGGACATTATAACAGGTTTACCTAAAACTCAGAAACAAAATGATTTTATCATGGTTGTAATCGATAAACTCAGTAAGTCTGCACAATTTATTCCTGTAAAGTCTACTTTTAAAGATATAAACATTGCTGAAATATTCATGAAAGAAATTTTTAGATAACATGGTATTCCTAAAATGGTGATTTCAGATAGAGATGTAAAATTCACATTCACTTTTTGGAAGGAATTGTTTGCAGGGCTAAATACTAACTTGAATTTTAGTACGAGTTATCATCCAGAAACGGATGGACAGACTAAAAGGAAAAACCAAATCATCNACATAATAGCGACGAAAGCTCACCCACAGAGGTGTTGGAAACAATGAGGAACCTTATTGTTGAACTACAGGTTTTCAAGGTCGACAATGAAAAATTGAAGAAGGCACAATAGGAACAACAAGATATAAATGAAGTCCTCCTGCATAGTATAGTAACCAAGAAAATCCCAAAACATGATAACCATGAGGAGGAGGTTAGCAAAAGGGCCTTCAAGAGTTATGGTTTGAAAACAGAAAAAGGAGACAAATCGTCTGAAGGGACACCTTCAACTGAAGAAAAAACTTTACCAGACCGAAAAAGAAAACAAACAGACCACCTTGAAGGTGAATTTAAAAAGATTAAACCAGCTACCTTTGATGGAGAATCCAGGACAGGAGAAGAAGTCGAGGCATGGTGGTTGGACATCAAAAAATACTTCGATATCTACAACTATTCTAGGAACATGAAGGTCAGAATGACCATCTACAATCTGAAGGGGAAGGCCAACATTTGGTGGCAGGACCTGAAATTGGCCAAGGGCCTAAAGGAGAAACAGTTGGATGGTCCGACTTTAAGAAGTATTTCAATAAACAATATCTTTCTGAAAGCTATTATGAAAGGAAGATGAAATAATTTTACGAGTTACGACTCAGACATATGACGATGGAGGACCTTATAAATAAATTTCTGGAACTACTAAGGTTTGTACCGTATATCCAGGAGGATAAGGTAAAAATACAGTGATTCTTAAGATGTTTACCACAGGCCTACTGGGACAGAATTGAGTTTGACAACCCCAAATCCTTGAGTGAGGTATTCAAGAAATCACAAATGTGATATGACCAATATAAATAGACGGTAGAGTTTCCCAATACCTGGAAGGATAATAAGCAAGATGGAATGAACTAGCGGAAGAAGGGATACCAACCGACTCCTTATCCTAATGTAGCAAAAGGTTTCCCAAGGAAGGATTTTCACTCCAATCATCTGAATACACAAGGTAGCGGTAAACTGGTGAACCTGGGAATACAGAAGTTTGGGGACAACTCCTGTGAGCCATTAAAGTGTTGGGAGTGTGGAGAGCCTCATCTAAGGAGGAACTATGCATGTTTAATTGTGGAAAACAAAATTGTTGTTCACAATTTGTAGGAAGCCTCGACAATGGAAGACATGGGTAGAAGTCTGCATCAGATAAATGAAGCCATAGATGGTCGAGAAGCTGACCACCAGTCCTCGGTGGTAGAAATCGAAGTTAAAATCAATGACACTCGAATCTCTATTTTAATTGACCCTAAAGCTACGTTAAGTTATATTACTCCCGATGTAGTAGAGTCAAATAAACTTAAGAAAATGAAGCATGGAAAATCATGGCTTGTACAACTAGAAATAGGTACTAAAATAAAATAAGTTCACTTTATTTCTGATCTTGAGTTCATCTTAGATGGTCAAAAGATAAGGACCAATCTGAACATCCTACCCCTAGGATATTATGATATGATTATCAGGATGGATTGGTTGGAACAACACAAAGAAGTACTAGACTGTTATACAAAGATACTTATCTATAAAGAAAATTTTGGCACTGTTATAACAACCCAAGGCATACCAAAACCTATTTTAGTCAGACAAGTTTCAGCGATGCAACTCAAGAAATGTATGAGAAAGGGATTTGAAGTTTACGCCATCCAAGTGACGAATCTATTAGAAAAAGAAGATAAGCCCAAGTTAGAAGACTTTGTTTTCCTACATGAATTCAAAGATATGTTTGTTGATGAGATACCAGAATTACATCCTAGAAGAGAAATAGATTTCTCCATAGACTTACTACCCAGATCAGCCCCTATCTCAAAAGCACCCTACCGAATGAGTCTACCAGAACTGACATAATTAAAAATACAATTACAGGAATTGTTGGACAAAGAGTATATCAGACCGAGTGTCTCGCCATGGGGAGTACCAGTCCTCTTTGTGAAAAATAAAGATGGTACTCTAAGACTATGTATCAATTATAGAAAACTGAACAAAATGACCATTAAGAACAAATACCCTTTACCAAGGATAAATGATCTATTCGATCAAGTTGGTGGGGCCAATATATTTTCAAAATTGGATTTACGATCCGATTATCATCAAGTTAGGATAAATTACCAGGACATAAACAAAACAACTTTTCGAACAAGATACAGACACTACGAGTTTGTATTCATACGTTTCAGACTCACTAACACAACAACCACATTTATGTGCTTAATGAAAAACATTTTCAGTTCATACTTAGACAAGTTCATAGTAGTATTTATCGACGATATTATGGTCTATTCAAAAATGGAGGAAGAACATGATGAACACTTAAGGATAGTTCTGAAAACATTGAGGAAACACAAACTATATGCAAAATTCAACAAGTGTGACTTTTATCAAAGGGAAATACAATATTTAGGACATGTCATTTCCTTAGAAGGTATTTTTCATGGACCCAAAAAAGATAAAAACCATTATGGAATGGCCAGTACCTAAGGATGTGGCAGATATCCGGTCATTCATGGTAATCACTGGATATTATCACAGAATTATAAAAGGGTTTTCCAAGATAGCCTACCCCATCACGTCATTACAAAAGAAAGGGACCAAGTTTAACTGGTCGCAAAAGTGTCAAGACATTTTTAACACGCTGAAAGAATTATTGACATCAATGCCCATTTTGAAGGTAGCAGACCCAGATAAAGACTTCACTATATGTGTTGATGCAAGTAGAGAGGGACTAGGTGGTGTTCTAACTGAGGAAGGGCACGCAATTTGTTACGAGTCCTATAAATTAAAAAAACACGAGTGAAATTATATCACGCATGACTTAGAATTGGCAGCAGTAATACATGCCTTAAAAATGTGGCAACACTATATAATGCGCAAAAAAATCCTACTATTGACGAATAATAGCGGGATGAAATATTTGTTTAACCAACTAGACATTAATGCAAGACAAGCAAGGTGGATATCCTTCCTGAGAGAATTCAACTTTGAGGTCAGACATATCAAGGGTAAGGAAAATAAAGTAGCAGACGCTCTAATAAGAAGAGTCCATGGGTTATTTGAGATAAATATCAGCAGGGAAGAAAGTGATCTGGAACAAAGAATAAGGACAACATGTATTAACAATGGAAATTACACTAAGATGATGGCAGAATTCAAAAATAGTATCACAAACTCGGATAAACCAGATATAAGTATTGAAAACAGACTTTACATACTATTAATATTTAAAAACAGACTTTACATACTAGTTTCAGCAGAGTTAAAATTAATTGTTTTAGATGAAGTGCATAAGAAACCGTATTCTGGCCATCCAGGTTACCAGAAAACAATACTAGCACTTAGAAAACTATTTTATTGGCCTAATATGAAGGGAGAAATAGCAGAGTACTTGGCTAGGTGCCAAGATTGTCAGCAGGTTAAGGCTGAACACCAGCATCCAACCATCCTATTACAACCATTACCAGTACCAAAATGGAAATGGGAGACCATATTGCTGGACTTTATAACAGGTTTACCTAAAACTCAGAAACAAAATGATTTTATCATGGTTGTAATCGATAAACTCAGTAAGTCTGCACACTTTATTCCTGTAAAGTCTACTTTTAAAGATATAAACATTGCTGAAATATTCATGAAAGAAATTTTTAGATAGCATGGTATTCCTAAAATGGTGATTTCAGATAGAGATGTAAAATTTGCATCCACTTTTTGGAAGGAATTGTTTGCAGGGCTAAATACTAACTTGAATTTTAGTACGAGTTATCATCCAGAAATGGATGGACAGACTGAAAGGAAAAACCAAATCATCGAGGATATACTCCGCATGTATGTAAGAACAAAACCGAACAAGTGGGAAGACTACCTACACTTGGTAGAATTTTCATATAACAATGGCTACCAAACTTCGGCTAAATTGAGCCCTTTCGAAATATTGTATGGCAGAAAATGTATGACTCCAATTTGCTAGAATAACCTGAATGATAGGCTCATGGTTGGAGTAGAGATGCTCCAAGAAATGGAGAACATCGTAAGGAAGGTACAACAAAACTTGAAAGAAGCACATGAGAGATAGAAAAGCTATGCAGATCAAAAAAGAAGACATTTGGAATTTCAAGTGGGAGACCATGTTTACTTGAAGGTTAAAGCCTGAAAAATCTCATTGAAGTTAGGGAACTGTGATGATATGGCACCCAGGTTTTGTGGGCCCTTGAAGATACTAGCTCGAATTGGACCCATATCATATCAACTTGCACTCCCAGCTAATCTAAGAATTCATAACATATTTCATGTTTCTTTGTTGAAAAAGTATATTCATGACCCTACTCATAGGATTGATTATAAATTGGTGCAGGTGGAACCCGAAGGCGAGTTCTAGGTGGAACCCCTATGCATTCTGGACCGGAGAGAAATAACACTTCGGAACAGAGCTGTCGCTCAGGTAAAGGTGCAATGGAAGCACTTTAGTCTTGAGGAGGCCACTTGGGAATTGGAGGGATATTTGCGGAAATCTCATCCAATCATGTTCCAGGAAAGGAACAAACACCGAGGAAAATGTTTTACTGAAGGGGGAAAGGATGTGATATCCCCAAAAAATAAAATATTTTTTAAATTTAAATTTGTTGGAAATTTATTTACGTTTTTAGTAAATTCAAATTTGGAAATTTCTTTCCATTTTTGGCAATTCCGAAATTTGAATTTGATATTTGTAATTAATTATTATGACTGTTGGGAAGAGATATGTTTGGACTCAACTAACTATTTGAATATGACACTTGTATAAAAACATAAGATTTATATTAATTGCAGGAGGACAAATGGAACAACCATGTTAAAATCAGTTGACCATGACTCCATGATTGGGGAACATGTTGGAACTACCTCTGGGATGATTATTACAAGTCGAAAATTAGATATTTGGCCATTGTAAGCCCAATCAAGGATTTATAAATATTCGAAAATCCCCCAAAGGAGGGAAAAAGACCAGGGCAAAAATTGTTAAATAACATATGCAAGGAGGCAGGACACTGCCAAGTATGTTGGGAAAGAGTCTACAAACTTTCCTTGCTGTTATGAGAACTATTGATAAGTGTGAGGCACAAGGATAATTGTTGGAATTGCAGGACATTGCTGAGGAGGAGTTTCCAAGTTCTCCCTCATGGATTCATGGTCAGGCTAGGGGGTGAATCAAGCAAGTGGTTTTGGCTTCCCTATTATACGGTTGGGAGGAATGTGGTTGTTCCCTTTGTCTTTCCACAAACTGTTCCAGATATGTAAACCTTTCCTTCTCTGTATGAATGATCATATCTATTTTTTGTAATGTATCTAACTGTACTAAGCTGAGATGGCTTTCATAGATGATATATGTTCATTGTATGAAGTTTTATCATCAAGTATTAAATTATGGGATTGCCTCTCTTGAATTAAAAACCTGAGACAGAGTTATCCATGTGCAAGTGAATTTGATAGTATAAATTCTTCTATAGGCAAAAGTTACATTTTTGTAATCACAGTATCAGACAGATCTATTTATGAGTAATTTGATTGAGTAGGTCTGTCCTTATATTCTTGTAGACTCATATATATATATATATATATATATATATATATATATATATATATATATATACTATTCTGGAAGGAAAAACATAGAATCAGAACTTTGCTCGAACCATTATATCCAATCTAAATAATCGTTATGGAAGATATAAACCACTTTGGCAATAATTTTAAGGAATGCCGAAATGAGATAAAATGATCTAGTATTATAGATCTAGAGTATATCGATCTAACATCTAGCGTTTGAATACAGGGCATGTATTCAAGGCAATAATACTGGTAGTTAAAATTTTAGGGCATAATAACAAGACCCGAGCAAAAACCAGTTATCAATTATTTTATTTACCCTAACGAATAGGACAATCCTGTAGAAAAAATTTCTGGAAAAAGTTATACTATAACCACCAGGACCAAATCCCCTTTTACCTTTGGGAAATTTTTTCCTTTCTTCCAAACCCGATAAGAGCCTGAGAGAATTGAATTTGAATGACCCCTTTCTAAATTGGGCAATTGAATGCTCTGTAAGTATAAGGGTCCAGAGACTTTTATTCAAGATCTTTACCGACAAATTAACTTAGACTATTGATTTAGGGCATAAACAGTAGAGGACAAAATGGTGTGAAAAACAAAGGTCAATTGGGTTTTGCGGTGATTACAAACGTTGAACACACAAAAACAAATTCATGTGCCAAGTTATGATAATGATCGGGGTTTCAGGGTTCACGATGTCAGGGTTTATGAACACCTTACGTTCAACAAAATGAAGAACGGAAAGCCGAATTGCGAAATGTGAAGGGACTGTAGGCCCAACATTTTGGGGTTCCTGGGTTCGGGATGTCGGGGTTTACGAACACTTGTTGTTCGAAAAAAATGAAACGCGAAATGCAAAGGGAATGTGGGCCCTAAATTTCAAGGTTTCGGGATTTTGGGGTTTAGTAAAGAAAAGGAAATTTGTGATTCTATAACAGTGAGTCCTGAATGACGAAATGTCAACTTTGTATTTAATCCTCTTTTAAAAATATGTTCAATCTTTGTTTGAAGCATTCGTGTATATGATATTATGCCTCTAATTGTGCTAAGATGAAATAATTTCCATGGATGACATCTCTGCGTTGTGAGAATCTTATAATCAAAGACTAAATCCGGGGAATGGTTCCTCCTTAAACAAAACGCTAGACCAAAAAATATCTACATATGAACTTAAAGAACAGATCCACCTACAGGAGCAGATTTAACTCTGAAATCAAATTTCAAGGTAGGATTGTCTATGTATAGATGAGCTTGAAAGATACCGAAC
>JZKD02S0411748.1:1983182-2004141 GCA_000966675.3 Picea glauca | reverse complement strand
AAAAATGAAAAAAAAAATCCAAATTCGAATTTACTAAAAACGAAAATAAATTTCCAGCAAATTTAAATTTCAAAAATATTTTAGTTTTTGGGGATGTCACAGTTAGGCTTCCCATTCTCTGGAAGCCACAAATGCGACCGGTCTGTCGCAAAGTATCCATGCAACTGTTCGTACCAATCCCTACTTAAAAATAAACCATATACTTCAGGGATGTCAACAACAATGATATCAATAATCTGGTCAACCTTAGGATTAGAGGATAGCCTAAGAAGGATATTTTTTAATTCACCTATTACCTTAACATTGGTCCAATCGAGTTGAATAATATTCAGACTAGAAGGATGAACTTCAACATTGTTTTTTTGGCAGATAGAACAGGGCATCATATATCATGATGCGCTAGAATCTACCATGCATTTATGTACATTTCTATTGAAGATTTAAAAAATCAATAAAAAAGGTGGGACATTTTTGCGAGTATTAACAACAGAACTTTGTTGGTTTTTAGTCATTGTCCCTGAAATTACTTTATCTACATTTGATACATTTTTTACAGTAAGGTCTCTTTTATCTGAGGGTTCCAGTGTTGTTTTAGTAGGATGCTTTTGAGGTGTTTTGGGGCTAATTTCTGCAATTTTCTTGCTGTTCAAATTATTGTTTTTGTTTTTTTTTGCAATGTTCTAAAGCATTTTCTGCAGAAGAAAAGGAAATTTCAACAGTTCATAAACTGAAATATTAGCTCTAAGTTTTTTTAGATCTTCAATCAAATCATATTCTAAACTTGGGGTTGTTGAATTCTGTTTTGTTTCGGTCTATTTAAATTGTTTCTAAGGCACATTAGTTCCTGTTTCAGAAGAGGGTTTATTCTGAGTTTTACTTATGGTATTGTAAGGATGGATAGTTTCAAAATTAGCTTGAAAGATACTGTCGGAAAAATGCCCGAAGCGATTGGGAGACAACTCCTCTTCTTCAATTGTGTCTTCTTCAACCACATCTTCATAATTATCAGGGGGAACTAAATTATCATGTGCTTCAAAGATTGTCTATATAGCGTATTGTAAGCTTTCGAGATTCAGGCTTTCAGAGTTTGAATTTGATTGGTTTGAGGGAAAAGGTTTTATAAAAGGGGTTTTGTAAGTCCCTTTTATTGAATATGCTTATTTAGATGATCTCCTTAATTATGCGACTTGATTTGATAATTTCTAGACAACCTTTTGTAAACTTTCCAAATCTGAGCTCTCTCATTGAGTTTTGGTCTAGGGAGGTCTAGGAAGAATTTCTATTTTTTTCTTAGAAGATGGGGTAATCTCTGCCTCGTTATTAAGATTATCTTTTAGGCTTAAAATATATTTTTCGATTTGTCTTGCCTCCTCAAAGTATTTCAGTAACATTGCCCTCTTAGACCATTTAACCCAAATTTCTACATTCTGGTGTAAGGCTTTGGTGTAATATGCGATAATGAGATTTTCAGTGGGCATTGAATCAACGGAGATATCACTTTTTAATGTGAGGAACCTCTAGTTAGAATCTTTTATTTTTTCCTTAAGGTTCATCTTTAAGCTGGAGAGTTCCATGACTAAGACTTCGGGAGACTTATCATATCCGAACTTCTCAAGGAAACAAGACTCGAATTTGTCCCAATATAGAATGGTGTGGGGTTGTTGGGAAAAATACCATGTAGAGACATTTCCCTCAAATGTATAAGGAAAGATCCTAGATACTACATCTTCATGTTCTATGCTTTGGATTCTAATGGCTACCATGAATTTATTTATGTGATCCTCGGCGAGTTACTTAGAGTCTGGATCGAATTTAGGTATCCATTTCTCTGGGTGTTTAGGCAAAGAATGTTGGGGTCTAGGTATGACCACAACATATTGATCGAGACAAGGTATGGCGGGATTGTTTTGATTTTCCATGGGCGTAGGTGGTGTCGAAGGCTGAGATGGTTCAGATGAAGAATTCCCTTCATCGGATGACTCCTCTACTGAAGAGGAAGGAGATGAATGAGGTGGTGAAGGTGGGATACCAGATCCTCCGACTGCAGGAGTGGGGATGTGATTTGGATTTGTGGGGTTCAGGAGAAAAATAATACCTTCAAGTTTCTCTTTGATATCAGATAAATATAGAGGTTGATTCAGTGGTCGAACAGGTTGTCTGATATGGGCCAAAGCACCATGTGTCCTTAGAAGTGACTGACAAACAATTTCTTGTACGTTGGACACTTGAGATTTTTGTTTTATTGTCTCAACGGTAATTTGTGGATTTTAGTTTGAGGTAGTTGTTGTTTGAGAAGTAACGTTGTTTTCAGAATGACTTCTTGTTACTATAGGGGAGTGAGTGTGTGGGGGAGGAGTCATGCGACCTCCACATGCCATCAATAGTGTTCATTCCCTCCTTCTAGCACCATTTTTTGACGGGCAAAAATGATCGTTCGTCAATTGGAAGAACGAGTCCAGTCTGAGATTGTCGAAATAACCCAAGTTGTTTGGTGTAACTCGTTACGACAGGTTTAATGGCTCTATTGGCCAATCTAAGAATCCTAAAAGAAACAAAAATAAAAGAAAAGGAAAAATAGCTAATTACTAGATACTATACATACATGTACATATGCTCTAATATGATTGTAATAGGTGTACTTAAACAAAAGATAGATAACTCTCATTTATGTACATTATTTACAGGTTGCAAGTTTTAATATAAAATTACTAAACTCAAATGTAAAAATGTCTGGTCTGAAGAAGCAGATAAACAAAGTGTGTAATTTTTATTTTTATTTCCTTTTATAAGTCTTAAATTAATGGAAGAAAATGTTATGAAACAGAAACATATAGCTAGTCAAAAACCAAACTTTACATTCAGATTTCAGTGTCAAACAAATAGCATAAAAATAAAATAGAACTAACCTGTGAACGAACTAACGATATGCATCCAAACATCTGTGCGATCAGAAAACATTTAACCTCCTTGTCCAAGAGAAAAAACCTGCAAGGAACCTTAAGTTTGTTCTAAATAATTGCAAAACAATTATGTTGGCAGTTAAATTTAAATAATAGAAAGAATGATACCAATAGTCACTGTGATCTCATGATTGCGAGTAATTGCATTAAGAAAAATCTGTTAGCAAACATCCTTGCATTTAATCTTTCAATGAAAATTAAATGAGAAATCTTGTAGTTAAAACTGAATCAGTTGTCACACGATTAATATCTAAAGCAATAGTTATGGACAACATTTATAAAGGAATTATCCCAATGACATAATAAATGATGAATACTAAAGCTATCAAAACTTATTATCATATCAAGATAAACAAAACTTAAATGAAGACACCATTCACAAGAAGCTAAAGCCAAAATGTGTATTGTTGTTCCATTGAATTATGTAAATCAAACGTCCATCTTCGGCCCCAGGTGAGGATGTCTTGATTACAAAAATTACAAGTATTTAAAGAGTTTAGAAAAACTAAACATCCTATCTTGTGGGATAAGATTAAATCTCAAAAATGATTTGCTAATCACAAAATAGAGGGTAATATAACCACTCTATATCACACTGCATCTCGCAAAACTAAAACAAACTTTTTTATGTTTACAAAATATGTGCCAAATGAGCTCAGAAATAGTCCCATATCATGGGATCACCACCAATTACTTGATATCCTGAAAAAAAATTGAAAATAAAGTAGTTTAGATATTATTATAACCAATAATTTCCACAAATTCGAATGAAGATAAACTGGCTACATAATCAACTAATTATGTAGCTAGTTTTATTTTAACAACACAAATCTAATTAAATCTATATAATTCGAAGAAAAAACTACAACTAAGGAAATAAATTAAATCATTACCTCTTAATTGAATGCTAAATTTGATTCACAGGATCTCAGAATTAACTATTGTTGTAACACTCTCAACATTCTTTACTATTATGTTCCTATTCCTTTTCAAACGCTTGCCTTGCCTTTGAACAATGGACTTTAGTCTATGATTTTCATTCTTTAAGGATTCGATCTATGTAGTGAGTTTTTTGATTTGCAATTGAAGAAAAGGTATGTTTGTGTAATACTTATCGAACCAAAATAGACAAACTTCACACTGTGGATCTGTGATAGTTTTTTGAGGATGTCCACGAACATGTGTCAGAACATATCCACTATTGCCTGTGGGTTTTTTATCGAGCTTGATACCTGGAAATCCTTAGCTGTTCTTCAGGCAGGGTGGAAAATTATCTATGAAATTATAGACCTGGATGAGATCTAGTTTGAGGTAATTAGGGTATTCTCCTGCAAAGAATGTCTTGATCTCATAATCAGAGTTCTCATGGACCTCGATCATTTTGATCAAGCTCATATGAGAGTTTGATTTATTTCGTAGGATAATAGAAATGAACCTTCCTAGCCTTTTATTTTTAAACCCTATATCCATGTTACCCTTAGACAGTTTGCACGAAGGCCTGTTTACATTTTTAGCGGAGGTATCAGGGAAGGCGTGTTGGTCATGGTAATGCAATTCAAAGACTTCCATTTCAGTATCTATTTGCTCGAGCATAAGCTCATCGAGGATGGCCCTTTCAGAGGCTTATTTATATGAAGGAAATGCTCTGTTAGTGGCAGGGATTGTGGTTACTTCTATCATGGGCTTATCAACCTCTATGGGACTGGGTGTAATGAAACCATTTCAAATTAAGAAGGCGACCCAATTATCATTTTGCAATTTTAGTTGATTAACTAACAAGATCTTTATCAACCCGTAATGAAATAGACTGGAATTTAAACATTGTCTCATACCTTTTGGCCATCTTATACAGACTTCTCAATAAATAAAAAGGCATATTCAACTGAAAACTGATGAAGTTCATCAACAAACGTATGTGATACAGGAAAACAAGGCCAAAACGACCCTTGCATGTAAAGAATTGTCTTAGGATTTCTATTAAACCATGCCACTAAGTTTTCAACAAGGATATGGGCATACTTTTATCACAACACTTGATCTTCCTAGAGGTAAAGAACAGGTTCCATGATACCTCCTCTACCTTGGTGTTTTTAAACCATTTATACCCACTAAGTGGAAGACCTGTCACCTAACCTAAAAATCCTCGGTGACCTCGATCTGAATGTCTCTTACCTTGGATTAGAAGCCATCAAAGGAGAGGAAAAATTCCTGGGCAGTTTGCAAGTTAAAACCCTAAAATTTCTCAAGAAATTCAAGCTAGCCTTGACCCTTAAGGTCTTCCCTTGCATCATCATATAGGAGTAGGGTTTGAGATCCATTGGGATCAATCCTTATGAACAGGGCTATGAGGGTTCGAAAGGAATACATAAAAACATAGTGAGTATGAAAGGCTTCTAGAATAGAGAAGACTAGAGAGAAATATCAGAAACAAGACTCATCAATACCCTAGCACGCATGAAAAGGGGTTCTGTAACACAAAATAAAATGAGTTTTGTGAAATGAGTCCCAAGAGTACATATGAAACCTCAGACTTAACTCAAAATGATGTGCCTGTCATTGTCGGACTACCACCTCCCAGAGGGTACATGATACGACCAGGTTCATTCAAATTTTATCATTGTGCAACAAGGTGGAGTTGATTTATAAAGTTTAGGAGAAGAGAACTTTTGTGAACCAAAGTGTAATGACAAGAATAGGTCTTACCAAGAGCCACAACGTTATATAACATAGTCTAGTTTTAATGGATTCTTGGTATTTTAAACAAAAATTCAAGGCACACTTCACAATCAATGAGCCACTTTAAACCAATCAACAAGATGAGCTTCACAACAAAATAGTATTCATTAAAATATCTGTAAAGACATATAGATTTCATAAACCTTAGATAAAATGGTAATACAATTATAATATTTAATGCTTCGTTTATGCTTTCAGTCATGAATGAAGCATGAAAAAAAAAAATAGGAATAATCAAAACATCATATTTACAGTTCGAAAGTTACTTTCGAAAAACAATAACTGTATGACCAAGCATAGGCAGCTACAAAAATTATTATTTGTCACTTTAAAAGGTGAAAATATGTAAGGTTGCCAACAATGGTGACTCACTGGGAGAAGCAGATATCTTTGCATCACAGACGCGTTCATGTTAAGACTACTTAGAATTATTATAGATCAAAAAAAAACTGAAGGACATCAAGCATCTCATCAAACATTACACAATCCAACTTTAGATATCTTCTTGTTAAAATGAAATCTGGTGACAAATTTCACAAAATGAGAGCCATGATGTTCAAGTCAATGTCTCCAATACTGATGACAGGGCCACTACTGCTAGCAGGCATCCATAGCCTTGGTAGGGATGTCAATTAACCCACTTTGACGCCTCTATCCTATCCAATAAATTTCAATTCAAAATGAAGGATGCTTATGACCAAAATCAAATTTATACCTGAGAACTTTCTTGAACCCGACATTGCTTCACTACCAGCAGACTTGTTCAGTATCCTGACGAAGTTGTCCTGGCATCATGCATGCATTTACCCATTGCCAACAAACCTGTTCAATATCCTGGCGGGTTTACAAACATTTCCCACAACTCTCGAGAGATTGTCTACAAATTTGGTATAACTTGAAAGATATTCAGAAGAGCGGGGTGATGCTGAAAATTATGGTTTTCAGAACACTTGTTATTTTCCATCCTTGAAGTTTCTGCTTGATTACCCTCATTATGATCTGAAAATAGTTTACTGATGAAACTAATATTTTGAGGACAGGAAGGCATCTTTGAGTTTCTTTCTTTAAAAGCAGGGATAGCGTAAAGAGTTTTTAAATGATAGCCGTGTCTGCTCATAGTTAAAACATGAAACCATGAAATCTATTCTGAATGGAAAAACTTCTTTAACTAGTCTGTATTTTAGGAAATCACAGCAATTGATGCTCTGATAGACCTTACCTATTGTTTCAAGATGAGGCATTATGGTTTCCTTCCTTGAACTAAACTGTGGTACAACATGTTCTAACCAGAAAGCAACAAAAAAAAAACAAAATGAAAAAGAACCAAAAAGCAGAAAATAAACCAAATCAAAACAAAAAAATATGTACAAAAGGTGTATCTGGGATTTGTCACGGAAAATTCATTTTGAGAGCTTGGCCATTCATCGGAAAGGTGTCTGGTTGTCCCTCTAAATTCTGCAGGCGAAAAGAACTGGGGCCTATTTTTTCAGCTATTAAGAAGGGTCCCAACCATAGATTTTGGAACTTGGTGTGTTCCCCCTTCCCCTCACGAGGTTTGTCCCACTTAAGGACCAGATCTTCCACCTCAAAATTCTTGTCCAAGGTAGAACTTGAATCAAACCAGCTTTTAACAATACGTTGATGTTGATTTCCTTTTTCTTTCGCTTGGACTCTTACCTCTTCTAACTTCATCAAAGCATTAATTCGACTTTCCAGGGAAGGAAAATCCTCTTCCTGAACTTTTTGCGATAGTTGCAGAGAGGGAAGAAGAACATGCGGAGGGAGAATAGATTCCCTTCCGTAAATGAGAAAGAAGGGGGAATTACCAACAACGTTTTTCAGAGTCACCCTATCAGCCCAGATTTCATTAAAAAGTGCGTTGTGCCAATTTTTGTGGTTTTCAGAAACATTCTTCTTGATGATCTTGATTAGGTTTTTGTTTGTCGATTCTGCTAAACCATTTCCTTGGGGGTAATAATTGGTAGAATATTTCAGTTTTATCCCTTTTTCTAAAGCAAAGGCACTCATATCAACGGATGAAAAATATGAAGCATTATCAAACACCAAACATCCCAGAATACCAAATCGAGTAATGATGTTTGAATTAAGGAAAGATATTACCTGATTGGTGTTTATCACTTTTAATGGTGCAACCTCGGACGATCTGGTAAAATAGTTCGTCGTTGTAATGATGTATTTATGTTGCTATGAGGAGGTGGGGTTAATTGGGACAATGATGTCAATACCCCATTACTGAAAAGGGAAATCCACCGAGGCAGGTTGCAGTGGGAATGTTGCCTTCTGCACTTGTCTAGAAGCCTTTTGGCAGATTACGCATTTACGACATAATGTATGGGCATATTTGAATAGTGTGAGCTAGTAGTACTCTTCTCTTAATACTTTTTTAGTAGTAATGTCTCCACCGAAGTGTCCACCAGCTTCTCCTGCATGCAATTCAGATAACACTTTATCTGCTTCATCTCTTTCCAAACAACGCATAAGGACTTCATTAAATTTTTTGCGAAATAATACACAATTTACCAGCTGGAAAGGTGCAAATTTTAATCTTAATTCTCTTCTCTTTTTTGGATAAAGATAATGAGGAGAAGAACAGTTTGTTATATAAAACTTAATGTCATCAAACCAAGAATTAGCAGAATCTTGTGCACAACAGATTTTATTTTGACTCATAGATTTTCAGTTAAGAAATTAATTTGACCCTGCTTCTCTTCCACTGAATCTGTGACTAATTTACATAGACCTTGGCCTCTAATAATTTGCGTAGGGGTAATCTCAAGGTCATACTCTTGTAACGATGTCATCCAATTTTCTCGTTTTTCACCTAGTTCTTTTTGTACTAGCAAGTTTCTGACAGCAGGGTAGGGCACAATGACTTTAGTTCTGGATTTTAGTAGATATGATTAGAAATGTTTTACTGCTTTAAAAAAAGAATAGGCCTATTGATTTATAGCTGGGTAATTAAGATCTTCTCCCTTGAAATATGAGCTCATAAAGGTAATGCTGATTTCATTGTTTTTAGCATTCTTTTGGGTGAGTACAACGACATAAGATCGATCAAAAGTGAACGTATAAAGAGTTAAGTCTTGTGAAAAATCAGGACTCATTAGGGAGGGAGCCTCTACTATGGTTTTTTTGATGGGGTTAAAATCTTGAATTTCATTTGGTCACCAATGATATTGAACATCCTTTTTTATTAAGTTTGGCAATGGCCTCACCTTTTCCGAGAAACTCAGGACAAACCTTATGAAAAAATTTATTTGACCTAGAAAAGATTGCATAGATTTTTTGGAGGAGTGGGGAGGGAGCTTGGAAATGACTTGAGTTCTTTTGGGATCAATGATCATCCCTTCATTGGATACTATGAATCCATGTAGCTTTCCATGTTCCACTGCAAAGACATATTTCTTAGGATTTAGAAATATGTTGTACTTGTGGCATCGTTGTAAAACAGATCTCAGATGGGATAAGTGATCCCCCTTATTTTTCGAGAAAACAGTTTCGTCATCAAGATAGACGACTACAGATTGATTGATTAGACTTTGAAAAGTGATATCCATCACTCTTTGGAAAGTGGCCCTGACATTTATAAGCCCAAAATGCATCTTTCTATAGGTGTAGGTACCCCATGGAGTACGGAAAGTGGTTTTCAACTGGTCTGGGGAGACATGAGGACCTGGTTGTACCCTGAAAAACTGTCTAGTAGTGACAATATTTTAGAACTAGATACCTGCTAGAGAATTTGTTCCATTGGAGGAACAAGATAATTGTCTTTGTCAGACGCTCGGTTTAAGTTTCAAAAATCGACACAGAGTCGAATTTCGCCATTTTTTTTCCTCACAGGGACAAGGTTAGATACCCACTATGTGTGTCTTACTAGGAAGATTATCGTTGCATTAAATAGTTTGTTCAGTTCTTTCTTGATCGTTGGTTCGAGTTTAGGGTGCATCTTTCTCAACTTTTGTTGAAAAGGTTGAGTCTAGGGTTTCATGGGGATGATGTGTTGTATAATGTTAGTGTCAAAAGTTTTTAAATCATTGTATGTCCAAGAAAAGACATACTTAAATTCTTTAAATAGTTTTATAAAGGTTGATTTCTCTTGCTCGGAACATCTCGTTCCCAGATTGATGCATTGTGGATTATCTTTAGTTCCCAGATTTACCTTTTCATGGGTCAAGGAAGAACTATTTGTTTTACAATTTACTAATTTCTTGAATTTGTCCATGCGAATCATAAAAATTTTCTAATCTTACCACAGATTTTGGGATAGAATTTACCAAATATGATGTTGATTCGAGAGACCTTGGGTCTGATATTACTGTAAAATTGGAAGTTCTTCATCATGGTTTCCCTGATCGATAACCGCACCTTAGAAAGTGTCTTCCATTTGTAGGAAACTGATGATCTGTTGATCATCATTGAACTCTCGCCAGTTAGTGATGTTGCATGGGAATGATGGTCTAAACAACAACTCAATTGAAAATGCGTTTGGAGAAAGACCTTCCATGGGAAAAAGTTTGGAAGCGACGTTAGCTAACAAGTCAGCCTCAGAGTTGCTTAATATTGGAATGGACTTAATGTTAAATGAAAAAAATTTATGCATTATATTCCATACCTCAGCTTGATAACTCTTCAGGTGTGGTGATAGGAAATGAATGGAATTTCTTACTTGTCTGACCAAAATTTTGGAATCACCGAATACCATTATGTTCTGTACATTCATATATACTACCTTTTTGAGTCCTTGTAGAAGTTCCTTATATTCAGCGGTGTTGTTTGTATATTCAAATTCTAATCGGCAAGCAATCAAAGTTTTATTAGTTGTTGGGTCAATGAGCACACATCCTGCACCAACTCCTTCTTTAGATTTGGATCCTTCGAAGTAGAGAGACCATATGTGAGATTCATCAACCATATTAGACACATTAGGTAGAACTACTGACTGTGTGCATTTCAGAAGTTCCGATTGTTGTTCCAGATCAATGACGATGGAAGTTTCCACCATGAAGTTACCAAAAAAGGTGTTCATTCCTTGCATTTCAGGTGTATTAGTGGAAGTAGTAAATGGTTCATTAGCGTCATTTAAATTGGTCACGATGTGCTTGAGGTGATGCTCACGATTAATCCTGATTCTGTTAAGCTTCTCGTTCTCTGGCAGCCACAAATGGGACCAGTCTATTGAAAAGTATCATTGCAACTGTTCGGACTAATATTTGGTTAAAAATAAACCATATACTTTAGGGATGTCAACAACAATGATATCAATAATCTAGTGAACCTTAGGATTAGAGGATAGCCTAACAAGGACATTTTTTAATTCACATATTACCTTAACATTGGTTCGATTGATCTGAATAATCTTCAGACTGGAAGGTTGAACTTGAGCATTGATTTTTTGGAAGACAGACCAAGGCATCACATTTGATGATGCGCCAGAATCCACCATGCAGTTATGTACATTTCTATTGAATATTTCAAAAGTCAATAAACAAGGTGGGACATTTTTGCGAATATTAACAACAGAACTTTGTTGGGTTTTAGTTGTTGTCCCTGAAATTACTTTATCTACATTTGATACATTTTTTACGGTAAGTTCTCTTTTATCTAAGGGTTCCAGTGTTGTTTTAGTAGGGACGTTTTGAGGTGTTTTGGGGTTGATTTCTGCAATTTTCTTCTTGTTCAGATTGTTGTTTTTGTTGTTTTTCTGCAATTTTCTGAAGCATTTTCTGCAGAAGAAAAAGAAATTTCAATAGCTCATAAACATATATATTAGCTCTAATTTTCTTTAGATATTCAATCAAATCATATTCTAAACTTGGGGTTGCTGAAATATGTTTTGTTTCAGTCTGTTTAAATTATTTCTGAGGCACATTAGTTCATGTTTTAGAAGAGGGTTTATTCTGAGTTTTACTTCTGGTATTGTAAGGATGGATAGTTTCAAAATTAGCTTGAAAGATACTGTCGAAAAAATGCCTGAAGATATTGGGAGACAACTCCTCTTCTTCAATTGTTTCTTCTATAAATTCTAACCTTGTACAATATCTACTGCAAGCTGATATTTAGAAAAGAACAGAAAATATACAATGGCAAATACAAACATTACACAGAGATTTTTTCACCTGGAAACCCAAACCGGGAAAACCAACATATATTATATTGATACATTGTGTTACATTGTTTACAATACAATATACATATAGGAGCCAGCGGCATCCAAAAACCTAACCCAATGACCTGGATTAGTCCAAAACCCTAATTCCTTAACTGGAAATAGAAAACCATCGGCAAAAAACCATGTGCCGAAAAACCACCTAATATCATGTGGTCCCGAAAATATGTCGACCCGAAACTGGCGAAAATATGTCGGCCAAAATTTTTTTTTTTGGGGGTGCTTCCCCCCAACCCCCATGCGGGGGGCTCCGCCCCCCTACACCCACCGAGGGGGGGCCTAGAGGGCCCCCCTCTAACCCCCCTACGCGCCCAGCGCAGGCGCTCAGACACTACTACTCGTGCAAAGAATATAACACATACCCAACATCTTCTTCAACCACATCTTCAGAATTCTCAGGGGGAACTAAATTATCATGTTCTTCAAGGATTTTTTGTGTAGCGTATTGTAAGCTTTCAAGATTCAGGCCTTCATAGTTTGGGTTTGACCGGTTTGAGGTAAAAGGTTTTCTAAAAGGGGGTTTGTAAGTCCCTTTGCTTGAAGATGCTTCCTCAGCTGATCTCCTTAAGTATATGACTTGATTTGATAATTTTTGGATGACCTTTTGTAAACTATTGGCCAATCTAAGAATCCTAAAAGAAAAGTAAAAATAACTAATTACTAGATACTATACATACATGTACATATTATCTAATATGATTGTAATAGGTGTATTTAAACAAAAGATAGATAACTCTCATTAATATACATTATTTACAGGCTGCAAGTTTTAATCTAAACTTACTAAACTCAAATGTAAAAATTTCTTCTCTGAAGAAGCAGATCAATAAACAATGTAAAAATATTTTTTGATTTTTCTTTTATAAGTATTAAACTAATTAAAGAAAATGCTATGAAACAGAAACGTATAGCTAGTCAAAAACCAAACTTTATGTTTATATTTCAGTGACAAACAAATAGCAGAAAAATGAAATTGAACTAACTTGTTAACGAACTAACAATATACATCCAAACATATGTGCGATCATAGAACATTTAACCACCTTGTCCAGGAGAAAAAAACTACAAGGAACCTTAAGTCTGTTCTGAATAAATGAAGAACAATTATGTTGAAAGTTAAATTTAAATAACACAAAGAATGATACTAGTAGTCACTGTGAGCTCATGATTGTAATTAATTGCATTAAGAAAAATCTGTTAGCAAACATCCTTTCATTTAATCTTTCAATGAAAATTAAAGGAGAAATATTGTAATTAAAACTAAATCAGGGATCACAGGATTAATATCTAAAGCAACAGTTATGGACAACATTTATAAAGAAATTATCCCAATAACATAATAAATGATGAAGACTAAAGCTATCAAAACTTATTATCATATTAAGATAAACAAAACTTAAATGAAGACACCATCCACAAGAAGGTAAATTCGAAATGTGTATTGTTGTTCCATTAAAGTATGTAAATCAAATGTCCATCTTCTGCCCCAGGCAAAGATGTCTTGATTACAAAAATTTAGCGTATTTAAAGAGTTTAGAAAAGTTAAACATCATATCTTGTGGGATAAGATTAAATCTCAAAAATGATTTGTGAATCACAAAATAGAGGGTGATATAACCACTTTGTATCACAGTGCATCTCTCAAAACTAAAACAAGTTTTTTTTTATTTACAAAAGATGTGCCAAATGAGCTCAGAAATAGTCCATATCATCAGATCACCACCAATTACTTGATATCTTGGAAAAAAAATGAAAATAAAGAAGTTTAGATATTATTATAACCAATAATTTCCACAAATTTGAATGAAGATAGACTGGCTACATAATCAACTCATTATGTAGCTAGTTTTATTTTAACAACAAAAAACTAATTAAATCTATATAATTGGAAAAAAAAATACAAATAAGGCATTCAATCAAATCTTTACCTCTTAACTGCATGCTAAATTTTATTCACAGGATCTCAGAATTAACTTCTGCTATAACACTCTCAACATTCTTTACTATTATGTTGCCAGTCCTTTTCAAACGCTTGCCTTGCCTTTGAACAATGGACTTTAGTCTACGATTTTCATTCTTTAAGGAGTTTATCTGAGTAGTGAGGGTTTTGATTTTCAATTGACGAAATGGTATGTATGTGTAATACTTATCAATCCAAAGAAAAAAAACTTCACACCGTGGATCTGTGATAGTTGTTTGAGGATATGTACAACCATGTGTCAAAATGTCTCCACTGTTGCCTATGGTTTTTTATCAATCTTGAAACCTGGAAAGCCTTGGTTGTGCTTCAGACAGGGTGGAAAATTATCTATGAAATTATAGGCCTAGCTGAGATCTGGTTTGAGGTAATCAGGGTCATCTCCTACCAAGAGTTTCTAGATCTAAGAATCAGAGATCTCATGGAACTTGATCGTTTTGATCGAGCTCATATGAGAGTTAGATTTATTTCGTAGCCTCCTAGAAATTAACCTTCCTACCCTTTTATTTTTAAAATCTATATCCGTGTCACCCTTAGATAGTTTTCACAAAGGCCTATTTGCATTTTTAGCAGAGGTATCAAGGAAGGCATGCTACTCGTGGTCATGCAGTTCAAAAGTTGCTAGTTCATTATATGTTTTCTCAGGCATAGGATCATCGAGGATGACCCTATCACATGATTCTTTAGATGAAGGAACTACTCTGTCAGTGGCAGGGATTGTGGTTTCTTCCATCATGGGCTTATCAACCTCTACTATGAAATAGACTAGAATTTAAACGCTGTCTCTTATACCTTTTGGCAATCGCATACAAACTTCTCAATAAATAAAAAGGCATATTCAACTGAAAATCGATGAAGTTCATCAAAAAACGTATGTGATATAGGAAAACAAGGCCAAAACGACCCTTGCATCTAACAAATTTTCTTAGGACTGCTAATAAACCATGCCACCGAGTTTTCAACAAGGATGCATGCATACCTTTATCACAACACTTTATTTTCCTAGAGGTAAAGAACAGGCTCCATGGTAACTCATCTACCTTTGCATTTTTAAACCATTTCTTCCCGTTAAGTGGAAGACTTGTCGCCTAGCCTAAAAATTCCTCGGTGACCTCAATCTGAATGTTTCCTACCTTATCTCGGAATCCATCAAAGGAGAGGGAAAATTCCTGGGCAGTTTGCAAGTTAAAACCCTAAAATTTCTCAACAAATTCGAGCTAGCCTTGACCCTTAAGGTCTTCCCTTGCATCATCATACAGGATCATGGTTTGCGAGCCATTGGGCTCAATCCTTATGACTGGGGCCATGAGGGTTTGGAAGGAAGACATAAAAACACAGTGAGTATTAAAGGTTTCTAGAACAGAGAAGACCAGAGAGAAATCTCAGACACCATTCTCATCAATACCCTATCACGCATGAAAAGGGGTTTTGTAACAAAAAATAAAAGACATTTTGCGAAATGAGTGCCAAGAGTACATATGAAACTCGAGACTTAACTTGAAATGATGGGCCTATTGTTTTTGGGTTGCCACCTCCCACAGGGTACAATATATGACTAGGTTCATTCAAATTTTATCATTGCGCAGGAAGGTGGAGTTGATTTCTAAATTTTAGGAGAGGAGAATTTTTGTGAACCAAAGTGTAATGAAAAGAATAGGTCTTACCAAGAGCCAAAATAATATATAATATAGTTTAGTTTTAATGGATTCTTGGTGTTTTAAAAAAAAATTCAAGGCACACTTCACAATCGATGAGCCACTTTAAAGAAATCAACAAGATGAGCTTCATAACAAAATAATCTTCATTTAAAGATTTCTAAAGGAATATAGCTTTCATAAACCTTAGATAAAATGGTAATACACTTATAAGCTTTAATGCTTCGTTCATGCTTTCAGTCATGAACGAAGCATGAAAAAGAAAAGAAAAAAAATAATAATAGGAATAATCGAAACATCATATTTACAGTTCAAAAGTTACTTTCGAAAAGCAATAATTGTATGACCAAGCATAGGAAGCTATGAAAATTATTATTTGTCTCTTTAAAAGGTGAAAATATGTAGGGCTTCCAACACAGAGTTAACTATTCAGATGGAACTTTAGCATTAGACTGTGTGGGTTTGGGTTGATAAATCTTAATTGTGGAAGTAGTGGTCTACTTAAGGTATCCCCTTGGTTTTAAAATTTGTTCGGGGCCGGATATGGGCATGGTCTTCTTATCGTCCAGATTTTTTTGGTATTCCTTCAACTGGATCCCGGTTTATTAGTGGTGGAGTCACCAAATGAAAATTAAAATTATCCTTAATATTGTATTATATTCTTTGTTCACTATCAAATAAAGAAACTTACCATGTTGTTCTCCCAGGGAAAAATAACTTCGTCTCTCCATCCCCGGTAGCGGTGCCAAAAAGATGTTGTTCTTGAGATTAAACTCAAGGCTCAAAGCATAATATCAGGCATCAAGAATTAAGGAATGATTTATTTTAAAGGTGATTTTCCTTCTTTTAGTTGTGTAAGAGTTAAATCCTCAAATAGAATTAATATCTAAACAGAGCAGAGGTCCTATTTCTTCGTTTGAGTAAATTTATCAAATTAAGAGAGGAGAATAAAATTACAAAACTATTAAACAAACTAAGGCATCAATGACAAAAGAGTCTTACCTTTTTTTATAGTATATTAAAATGTAGAGTTCACTCCTGAAAGGATATAAGATATAGTGATCCAAATAACAAGCAGGTCTTGTATTTGCTAATAGAAAATACAGAGGAAAAACTGCTTGCTAATCAAATACTAAATGAAAAGTAAGCATAGTAACTATTGTACTAAATTATAATCATTCACTTGTTCAAGAGTATCTTAAAGAGAACATAAGATATGAAACACAAACAAGGCACATAACTCAAACATCACAAAATTTTGAATATGTTTTCACTTGTATTAATTCTCACAAAGGATGAGTTTTCTCAGCTACAATATAGAAAGAAGCAACATGTTTTCATTCTTTGAAATATGTATTTATAAAAAACTTTCTCAACCCTAAGCCTCTATTTCTAAAATAGTAAATTTACAGAATATGAAATTTGAAACGTTTCGCTTGCATTTAGGTTGGTCTCCTCATTATGCTGGCAGACGCAGTTTTCTCTCTAGTTCTCCAGCTCTGAAATAGATAACGTACAAAGGTTATCTCATTTTTATCTAGAGGTGCTACCTTTTCCTTGCTCAATACATTTGATGCATCTTCTCACAAATTGTGCCACGAGCCTAGAGGGCTCTATTAAGTTATTAGCCTCAAGAATATATAATTTATTTTCCAATTGAGACAATATTTCTTCCATTCCTCTATCTTTTAAATCTATAGACTGTAATTGCAGACGAGGCTTCACTAGCCATCTATTTATCTGAATAATATCAACCTGTTTTATCTGTGAGATTTTGGCCTAAGGGTCTTTCATATTTGTCTTAATGTCAATTTGATGTTTTGTTATGTGAATCTGTCCCAATACTCTAAAGCTATCTTCTTTATCAAGGCCTAATGATTCTTTTTTGAGTGAGTGGAAAGCCTCTTCACAAGACTCTACTTCCTTATCCATTTTCCTACTTGTAGCTATGCTAGATTCCTGGGTCTTTAGTATTATATCATGCCTAGTCTATTTCAAAATGGAAAACCTAGAAGCCATAGCTACTCCTTCTTTTACTAATGACACAACTTCTTCTTGGAGGGTAGTCCAGACTGCAATAAGTTATCTCTATCTTAAAAAAAATTTATTCAATGATTGATCTATCACCTAAAAATGATCTTGGACAGTTTCAACCGTAGTGAGAAGGCTTTGTTGTGTTGCTTCTAGTTCCTTTTTCACTTCCAATGCCTGATATTGGAACACTTTTATATCTACAACCATGTTCTTGGAGGAATTGGCTTTGGCCTGTAATCGTTTTACCAACTCACCTTGTTGGGTGTCCCCTCCTTGGCTCGCTTGTATATTCTTGTGCATCTCCTCAAGGATGGATTTGAGATACTGAATTTCTTGTCTGTCATTGGCTCTAATATGCTCAAAGCCCTTGTTGACCTCGCTCCAAACATTCTTTTCTACAGTCTTCATTTGATCCTGCAATTATCCTATTTGCATATCTTTCTTCTTGAGTCATTCTTTTAAATTTTTGACTGAAAACTAGTTGGTTGTTGCAAAATCCCCCAGTGAACCTGTTACTTATTCAAAAGTCTACCTCCTCCAAGTCTTCTCCATCAATTAGCACCCTGTGTCTTTTGACAGTTGAACCTTTCTTTTGGTGTATTTCTCTCTTCACCACAACCTTCCTTTTCTTGCTGAAAAAGAAATTGGAAGGAGACAACTCTTCAATCGAAATGGGTGTGAGTTCCTTTATGAATAATGCCTCTTCATTTGGATTCCCTCTGGTGAATTGTAACGGTGTGATGAACTGGATGGGGATGTCGATTTCGGTGGAGGACTATTTCCCAACTGCATTTGTAGTTGATTTATCTGGTGTAAACAATGATCCTTCTTATCCCTCCTTTATCAGTGTCTCTGCTTGATGTTTGGCTTGGTCAGCTGATACATTTGTCGATGGGATATATTTTTTGAGTCAACACCTCAATATTATCAAAACTTTCCCATGATTATTGTCTGTTGGAGCTTACTTATTCTGATCTTCGGGTCTCCATTTTCTATGCAACTGGAGACGTTGGGGTTCCTCCTTGTAACAATTTAGAGAGGCTACTTATTCAGTGCCTCTGGAAGTCGTAAAACTCAATAATTTTATCTGGTGACAGAGATCGAACCTAACTCAATACCTCTGGATAGGATCTTGCTCCTTGGAAAATATTGTCTTGAGGATAATCTTCATGTTCATACCTTTTCAAATTGCAGTTGGCCATGTGATTACCCACGACCTTCTATGGGTCATGCTTCTTGAATTCAATGTTGACCAGATTTATTTCTTCCAAGGTCGGGGCCTCAACTTTTGAGTGACCTAAATCTAGTAGAGAAAATATACTAATCTGTAGGGGAAAAGAGGGACATACCCTTTTCTGTACTACTTTAAGATCCTTACTAATCCCACCAAGCACATTTTTTCGTGTCACCTCTCAGCACACTAGTCGGTCTGGTAAAAATTGTGACAGACAATATGGAGGAACTGAAAAACAAAAATCCCTAATATAGGAGAAGTGTTCCTCGATGTACCAGTTTGCTATTCTGGCCAAGTTAGTCATAATTTTTTCGAATGTTCTAGGAGGTGGGTATCCATATATGGCGGTGTGCATTGATACCACTACCTAGTTGTAGATCTCATAAAAGAAGTCTTTTTCCTTTTCTTCCCAAATCTTCGAATGATAAATATGTATGGGTTCGACACTATTTGGAGTCCAACTGCAATCCATCAGCAGAAAAGGTGTTATGAAACAGACGATGTCTATAATATAATCCGACATGAAAAATTGGGTCGGTTGTCCCTTGGCTCTTAGTGACTGATATCTTGCAATCTCTTGAACCAAATTGTCTGAGAATATTTTGGCCTAATACTGAGTGCATAATAGGTAGCCATGAAAAAAAATAAATGGGTTGTCTTTTCCTTCCCATAGAGCCTACACATCATCATTTGTATGTACATTATGTGAGGTTCTAGTGCGGAAACTGGGTATATACCATGGGAATCGAATCTGAACTTCTCAGGATGAGAATAATAATCCTTAATTAAATCGGGAAGTTTTTTCCCGTATTGGCATCATTCCTTCTTGTTGAAGTTTACTAGGAAATTTGCATTGTAAATAAAATTGGATACCAAAGACAATTTGTACATCACATGTAAATGTTCTAGCCTGAAAGACCCAACTGCGACCTTTTGTGAATTGAAAATAGTCATGGTTGGGATATCTACGTGGTCCAGTGCCCAACCGATCATATTATTCTAGGGCAAGATCTTAAGCCTTGTCATTATCTTATGTAGCTCTGACTGAGCCACAATTTTGTATTTGGTAGATAGGTCCTCCTTCTTGTTGTCTCTTGAATCATCCAGGAAATTTACCAATTCGTATTGTAAGATGTTGAATACGTGTGTCCAGGATTTGACGATGTCTATGCTTCTGGGCAAGGAGTCGGAGAGAACATTTGTATTTTGTCTTGAACTTTCACTGGTCACTTTAATTGATTTTTGTTGAGCCATGGTATCAAATCTCAGAGTTCTGTTATCTATCATACAAAATAAAAAAGACTGATTATTTCGGTAAGCTAGTTCTGTGAAAATGCGAATATAATTCAAAAATGAAAATTTCATCTTTTCCTTAAGTGCATCAATTTGCGTATACATTCACTAACAATGTGTTTAATTCCTTTAGTAAAAGAAATTGGGTGATAAAGCAGGATCTTATTTGAAATCATTTCCCTAGATCAACTATTAATGTCATTAATGGTCGATGTTTCATGATCAGGAAAATCATAGATAAATTTGAATTTACCCAAAATGAAAATCAACAAAACTTAATCATGATATAAGATTGTTCAATGTGTTAATGAATCAAGTTTATTTTTTTAATTAATCATGCTTAACTTTAATCCATTTCGGGGTTTCGGACATCGGGTTATCCTATACTAGTTCGATCTATGTTCTTTGAATCATGACATCGCGATTGATTAATTAATATTAATCACTTTTAACCTTTTAAATGATCGTGATTAACTTCAAGGGTTTCACGATTTCAGGTATCGGGACTTTGGTTGTCGTTCGAGAAAGGATCCCCCTAACTCGAAATTGCAATAAGTTTTAAATATCGTTAATCATTTTTAATCGTTTAATTAACCCAGTTTAACTTAAGATAGTTTTGCGATTTTGTATATCGAGACTTTGGAGTCCTTACATGTTGGACTATTAGTATCGCGAAACACTGAAACTTGATAGTTCGAAGGTAGCCTTTAGTGATTTGACCTCTTAATGAGTGAATGGCTTGAAATTTTTTAAGGATTTTAGATCATTGGATTCAACGGAAGACTTCATCAATGGTGATATTCAAGTGCACGTTTGTCCTTATTTAAACAAGAATGAAACTTATCTACGTCTAAAGTTTATATATATATATATATATATATA
>JZKD02S0411748.1:1937556-1980041 GCA_000966675.3 Picea glauca | reverse complement strand
TTGAATAAACATCCTCGTGCTCAAGGCCAAGGATATCGTAAAATTGATCGAAAACATTCATGTGTTCAGTAGCCATTAAGTCTCCCTCTCCTATGAACGTTGGCAGGTTTTTCATATAGTTTTCGTGTAAATCATGGAGGGGAATTGGGAGGACTAAAGAAGCATACACAGCAACTACTTTAGAAAACATTCTAGGAGGTGGAGGTGGTCCTTGACCGAATCTTCCTACTCCTCCAGCACCCAACCCTCCTCTTCCTTTGGCACCATCTCCGACACCACCTCCTCCAACAGCAGCCATTGATAATCTAGGGGATGAAACTTGGAGATTATTGAGAGGATTTTCAAAGATGTGTAGTGTTCTTTCGACTACTTTCGAATGGAGAGAAAGGGGTTCTGGGATCTGATCGTTAGGAGATAGAAAATCAAAAAAGGGGGGAAAATGGAGATGAGCACTAGGTTCTTCGGACTTGTAGGATATATAAATTGGATATCCAACAGGAGTCGAATCAAAGTGTAAGGTATATTCTTTGAAACTTCGGGAAGATGGAAATTTTAATTCGGGGACTAATGGAATATCAATCAAAGCAGGTGTCAAGATGGGTCTTTTAACTCTATTAGCAAAGGAGGCATTCAAATCGATTTTTTTCTTTATCTTGAGTAAAACCAACTTGGGGTTTATGATTTTGGCTTCAGCTCTATCAACCCATGTTTCTCTGAAATAGATTTTGGTGGAACCTTAATGCGGAGTTAACTGTTCAGATGGAAATTTAGTATTAGAATGTGTGGGTTTGGGTTGATAAACCTTACTTTTGAAAGTAGTGGTCTGCTTAAGGTATCCCATTGGTTTTAAAAAAAATCCAGGGTCGAATATGGGCATGGTCTGCTTATCATCCATATTTTCTTCTGGTATTCCTTCAACTAGATGCCAGTTTATTAGTGGTGCAGTCGCCAAGTGAAAATTATAATTATCCTTAATACTATATTCTATTCTTTTTTCACTATCAAAGAAAGAATCTTACCATGTTGTTCTCCCAAGGAAAAATAATTTCGACTCTCCTTCCTCGGCAACGGTGCCAAAAAGATGTTGTTACTGAGATTAAAATTAAGGCTCAAAGCATAATTTCAGGCATCAAGAATTAAGGAATGATTCGTTTTAAAGGTGTTTTTTCTTCCGTTAGTTGTGTAAGAGTTAAATCCTCAGATAGAATTAATATCTGAACAGAGCAGAGGTCGTATTTCGTCGTCTGAGTCAATTTATCAAATTGAGAGAGGAGAAGAAAATTACAAAACTATTAAACAAACTAAGGAATCAATGACATAAGAGTCTTACCTTATAGTAGAAGAAAATGTAGAATGCACTCCTGAAAGGATATAAGATATAGTGATCGAAATACCAGGCAGTTCTTGTATTTGTTGATAACAAATATAGAGGAAAAATTGCTTGCTAATCAATTACTAAATGAAAATAAATCACAGTAGTTGTTGTACTAAATTGTAATCATTCACTTTTATAGGAGTAAATTAAAGAGAACAAAAGATATGAAACACAAAGAGAGAAAATAACTCAAACAACAACAAAATTGGAATCCCTATCTGCACTTGTATTAATACTCACAAAGGATGAATTTTCTCAGTTACAATATGACAAGAAGCATCTTGTTTTCATTCTTTGAAATATGTATTTACACAAAATGTTCTCAAACCTAAGCGGTAGGAATTCCTCTATGTCAAAAATACTAAATTTACAGAATATGAAATATGAAATGTTTCTCTTGAATTTATGTTGGTCTCCTCATTATGCTGGCAGCGACTTTTTTCTCTCTAGTTCTCCATCTCTAAAATAGATAACGTACACAGGTTATCTCATTTTTTTCTAGAGGTGTTACCCTTACATTGATCAATACATTTGATTCATCTGCAAACAAATTGCACCATGAGCCTGGAGGGATCTGTTAATTTATTAGCCTAAAAAATATATAATTTATTTTCCAATTGAGGAAATCTTTCTTCCATTCATCTATCTTCTAAAACTATAGACTGTAATTGTAGACTAAGCTTCACCATCCATCTATTTATCTGAATAATATCAACTTATTTTATTTGTGATATTTCGGCCCGAGACTCTTCCATATTTTTCTTAATGTCAAGTTGATGTTTTGTTATGTCAATCCATCCCAATACTCTAGAGCTATATTCTTTATCAAGGCCTAATGATTATTTGTTGAGTGAGTGGAAATCCTATTCACAAGACTCCTTCACTTCCTTAGCCATTTTCCTACTTTCAGCTATTCTAGATTCCCATGTCTTTAGTATTATATCACTCATGGTTTGTTCTGAAATGAACAACCTGGAAGCCATAGCTACTCCTTCTTTTGATGATGATACAACTTATTCTTGGAAGGTAGTCCGGGAAGAAATAAATTCTCTCTCTCTTAAACAAATGTTATTTAATTCTTGATCTATCACCCGAAAATGATCTTGGATACTTTCAACCTTAGTGAGAAGGCTTTGTTGTGCTGCTTCCAGTGCCTTTCGCACTTCCAATGCTTGATCTTGGAACATTGCTATATCTACAACCATGTTCTCAGTGGAACTGAATTTGACCTGTAATCATTTTACTAGCTCATCCTGTTGGGTGGCCCATCCTTTTCTTGCCTATATATTCTTGTGCATCTCCTCGAGGTTCATGAATACTACCTTTACATTTTGATTCCCTCTGGTGAATTGTAATGATGTGATGAACTGGATGGGGATGTTGATTTTATTGGATGAATATTTCTCGCTCGCATTTGTAGTTGAATTATCTGGTGTAAACAATGATCCTTTGTCTCCCTCCTTTATCAATGTCTCTGCTTGATCTTTGTCTTGGTCACCTGATACATTTGTCGATGGGATATCTTCTTTTTGAGTCGACACCTCAATATTCTCTAAAATTTCTCGGGATTCTTGTCTACTAGAACTTACTTCTTCTGAGCTTCAGGTCTCCATTTTATGTGCTGCTGGAGACGTTGAGGTTCCTCGTTGTAAAATTTTAGGGAGGCTACTTCTTCGGTGCTTGTGGAAGTCATAAAAATCAATCATTTTATCGGGTGACAGAGCTCGAACCCGACTCAACAACTTTGGATAGGATCTCACTCCTCAAATAATATCGTCTTGATGAGAATCTTCATGTTCATACCTTTTCAAATTGTAGTTGGCCATGTGATTACCCATGACCTTCTATGGTTTGTGCTTCTTGAATTCAATGTTGACCAAATTTATTTCTTCCAAAGATGTTACCTCCACTTTTGAGTGACCGAAATCCAGTAGAGAAAATGTACCAATCTGCAGAGGAAAAGAGGGCCATACCTTTTTTTGTACTTCTTTGAGCTCCTTACTAATCCCATGGAGCACAATTTGTCATGCGACCTCTCGGCACACTAGTCGGTCTGGTAATAATTGCGACAGAGCATATGGAGGAACAAAACAACCAAAAACCCTAATATAGGAAAAGTGTTCCTTGACGTACCAATATTCTATTCTACCAAGGTTAGTCACAATGTTTTCGGAGATTTTGGGAGGTGGGTAGCCATATATGGTGGTGTGCATTGGCACCACTACCTAGTTGCAGATCTTATAAAAGAAGTATTTTTCCTTTTCTTCCCAAAGCTTTGAATGATAAATATTTATGGGTTCAAAACTATTTGGAGTCTAGCTCCAGTCCATCAGCGAAAAAGGCGTTATGAAACAGACGATGTCCATAATATAAGCCGACATGAAAAATTCCATCGGTTTCCCCTTGGCTCTTAGTGATTGACATCTTGCAATCTCTTGACCCAAATTGTCTGACAATATTTTGGCCCAATCAAAAGAGTATCCCTCTGATACTAAGTGCATAATAGGTACCCATGAAAAAAATAAATGGGATTTGATTTCCTTCCCATAGAGCCTACACATCATCATTTCTATATACATTATGTGAGGTTCTAGTGTGACAACTGGGTATATACCATGGGAATCGTCTCTAAACTTCTCGGGGCGAGAATACCAGTCTTCAATTAAATCAGGAAGGTTTTTCCTGTATTGGTCACATTCCTTCTTGTTGAAGTCTACTAGGAAATTTTCATTGTAAACAAAATTGGATACCAGATACAATTTGTACATCACTTGTAGATGTTCTGGCCTAAAAGACCCAACTATGACCTTTTTTGAATTACAAATAGCCATGGTTAGGATATCTACGTGGTCCAATGCCCAACTGATCATATCATTGTAGGGAAACAGCTTAGGCCTTGTGTAACATCCCGCTCTGGCGCACTGAGAAAACTTATTCTTTGAGGACACTTGCTCGCATGTGATCTAGACTTTTATGATGTTAGAACATTTATCCTTGATTATGATGCATTATGATAGATGTCATGATTTTTTACTGCTTTGACGTAGACAGGTTCTTTGACTCAGTTTTATTGAGTGTGCAGGGTTATGGACCTTGAGGATGTAGAGGCATCGGTGGAACCCCTTGGACTCCGGATTGAGTCAGGGAGTGTGCTATTTGGGTTGATTTGTTTACTATGATATTTCATTGATTTGATGATATGATGTTGACATGTTATGACATGATTGTTGATGATGCAGGCTGATGATAGCTTGTCGACCAGACTCACATATGGAGTAAAGGGGCCACACACGATTTCTAGAGAGGTTGAAGGAGAGGTGTGGAAAACAGCCCTTCCACAGCCTACTAGCACTCCCACCGTGGACCAAACTATAGGTTAACGATTACCTAGTTCGAGAGGATCCACAATACTGTGAGGGTAGACTGTGACAATCGCTCATGATGATTCTAAGGGGCATGCAATAACGCGAGGGCCTTATTCCTTAGAGCCCTTAGTCTCCCACAAGTTCACCTGGAGGAGTGTTGACTCCAGGGGTTATAGATGTCTACCAATCAGTCAAGATGGCGAGTGGCACCCTTGGAGCACGTGGTGCATCCTGAAGGGAAGGTCGTGCAAAAGAACCACAAGAAGTGAGTGGCACCCTTGGAGCACGTGGTGCATCCTGAAGCGCACGTCGCGCAAAAGAAACATAAGTTGGCGAGTGGCACCCTTGGAGCACGTGGTGCATCCTGAAGGGCACGTCGCGTTGATGTTGATGAAGGAACAAACCTAGATATCCCAAAGACATTTAAAACATTAATAAATCCTTAAACAACTTCCCTAACCATGTGTCGCCCAGTTCATAATCTAAGTCCTAAGTCTAAAACTTTTTGGGTAAAAATTTAGTCTAACTTTAAGAAAAAGACCCTTAAATAAAAAAAAAATTTAAACAAAAACCCGCTTAAGTAATAGTTTAGTCTTCATAAAATTCTTGGGGTAAATGAAGAGAGTAAGAATTTAATTAAAAATAGTGGATTTAAAAATTTCAAAGAAGAAATTATTCATTAACTTGTGGAAGTACAAAGATATTAAATTAATAATAAAAGGGAAAGATTTAATAACGCAACTGTCATTTTGGGCTTTAATAAAAAGAGGAAAGAAGGGAATAATAAGAATTAGGAAACTAAGTAATGGAGGAAACTTAATAAAGGAAAGATGAGAACTTATGGTAAAAAGCAAGGTCAAGATATTAAGGAATCTGCATTTAAGAACTTGCTAATCTGAGCTAATTTAGTAACTTTTTTTTAGGAAGGTATTTAAAACATGTAAGGGGATCTAGGAACACCTAGGAGTAAATTTAGGAGCGACTCTAGGTGGGTGAGGTATTTGAGACAATTAATAAATTTAAAGAAAATATTTATTGGAGAAAAGAGGGGGATGGACGACACTTGTGCAATGGAGAATATTTAGAATATTTTATTGAAACTTAATTTAAAATGTGAATTAGGAAAGTAGGTGGGTCTCAAAACTCTATAAAAGAAAAGGGATATGAGGAAGAAATGGATCGGCTGACAACGTAACGTTACGCTGTTGGAATTGTGACATGACTGATTACTTGTGGGGAGTTGGGATTTTCTCAACTCGAATAGGAGTGGTAGCTCGGCCTTGTGAGGTGAGCTGGGAAGATAGGCATACCATATGGATTGTGTGTGGCCCCTTTGTGGCTCGGGGCACTAAGGGGGAAGCAGAGTACCCCTAGCGATTGGCTGGGAGGTATCGGTGTAGTCTCTACGGTCGACGGAGCAGGAGAGGCACAGAGCGTAGGGTCATCATTTGAGGCGGGAGTTAAGGAAATAGTATGTTTTTCATTTTCATGATAGAAGGTATTAGGACCTTAGCCTCTCTTATTGTTATCAACATTTTTGTATTGGCATTGTGAGATGAAAAATACTTAACTTCAAACGGCTTGGGTTCTTGTTGGATTAATTGGTTTCTTGCCTTGCTCTTCGGCGATTATAATTGTGGGACAGTCATAAAAATATTACTTCTTACTCTGTTGTTGCATGTCGGTATTAGATAAAAGAATTTTATTGATCTCGGCATTGCCGACCTTCCTTGGATCTGTGCGATCTCCCGCCGTGCCTTGCGTTGTTGTCTGCATTTTTACCTTTGCAGTGGGCGTTTATATGTTAATGGTTGTGTGTATAGTGTTTATATGTGAATGGCTGTGTGTAGGGCGTTTATATGTTAATGGTTGTGTGTATGGCGTTTAATGTGTTAATGGCTATGTGTAGGGTGTTTATATGTTAATGGATGTGTGTATGGAGTTTATAGGTTAATGGGTGTGTGTATGGCGTTTATATCCCAGTGGGTGTTTTTACCCAGTGGGCATTTATATGATAATGGTTGTTTTTACCCAGTGGGCATTTATATGTTAAAGGTTTTTTTTACCCAGTGGGCATTTTTAAGTTAATGGTTGTGTGTATATATGACTGGGGCGTTTTCCGGTTAAGATTGTGGGCATTCTAATCTCTGTGGGGGAGATTTGATTCTACTGGGCGTTTTCATCTCTCCATGGGCATTTTATTTTCTCTATGGGCGAATTCATTCTCTATGGGCGTTTTTATTTTCTTTGTAGGCAAATTCATTCTCCGTGGGCATTTTTTCCTTTGCCTGTGGGCATTTTTAATTAGTGCTCGCGTTCTGTATATCACTGTGGGCATTTTTCGTTTTTGGTAATTTGATCTAAGAACTCAATGTTGGCATAATGGGCAATTGACTTTACTGTTAAGAGAAATTTCATTTCCGAGCAGAAATTTAGAATTTAACAACTGGCTGCCATTTAAATTGATACAAATATCGTTAGGGTTGAAGTTAGCTTATTTTTCTGTGCTAGTTTGAATACTGTGAAGATTCCCTTCTCATGCATGAAATTGGAACCAATTTAACTATTTCATAACAAAATCATGAGTGGATAAATTGGTTGATGTAGCGCAAGTTTGAGAGCTATTTACAAATTCACAGACAAGGTATGTGATCGATTTTCTATTGTAGAGAAGGGTATAGTTCAATAATAATTTTTCATTGATTAAATTCTTTACTTTGGCTAGGTCTGAGCGTACATTTTCCCCTCCATTTCACTTAGCCTTTATCCTTCAGTTTTCGGTTGAGCACACAGTTGGCCAAGTTTGTTTGAGAATTATTTTTGTTTCCTTGAATGCCCATAAAAAATTTCATGACTATAACAACATATAAAGTTGATTACCCATCAAACCTCTACAAGTCTGGTTTTGGCAAGAGACTCAAAGCGCTTGCTGTACATTTTCTCCATAAATACACATTCCATGGGAAAAAATTCTTTTATATATGTCTAGAATACTATCTCCATGCATTTTCATAACATTTATGGGTTATTATTCTGAACCATTCCTGTGTGAAGAGGTAAAAAGGAGTCCTTTGTTCGCTAGATTCTAGACCATGTATCCTTCGTATATGCTGATTAAAGAGTACCCTGTAAGAGGAACCTTCTCTCCACCAACATTTGTATGACAGTTATTTCCTTGAATAACCCTCTCATCCCTCTAGACATTGGTCTATACTATGCCTTGCAATCCTTCCGGACAACATTTAGCGTTTAACTTTTTATTTTTACTTTCATTTACTTCCTATTAGAATTGGGATTGATGTCAGTAAAAGTTGAATGTGTTCCAGTGTTGGGTTGCGTTTTTTTTTGGGAGCTTGCCCGCGTTAAAGTTCTGCCAGGGTTGAAGTTTATTATCAATTTAATTTGTGTCTTACTCCTTCTAATCCATTTCAATTGTGGTGTTTGTTATGATTAAAACCTTCTTAATGATTTATTATTAACACAAAACTTTGATGCTATAGATTTTAATTCGAAAAACCTTTGTGCTTTATAGTATAATGCGTTTAATTTTTAAATGCTTTATGGTGTTATTTCTTTAATGCTTATGCTTTAAAGGTTCTTTTATTGCATGGATTGAATTGCTTGTGAGAAAGGCTGGTTTATTGCTTCAAGTTTGTGAATGGAAATTTTGTTGCGATAAAAAAACAAATGTAATATTAGTGGTTGATATCGTGCAAGTGGTAAGGTCATTTTTAAATTAATTGCGAAGTCAATATGATATCGAAGTAAGGATGTAGTTAAGTTATGGAAGGGTTACAAAAATTTATTGTTATTTATGACCCATAAAATGTAAGACATGGTTATTTTCATTACGGTGTCATAATAATATCCAAAGTTAGGATATAGTTAATGCATGGAAGTATTTTCAAAATCGCATTGTTATTCAGGACCAGTAAAATGTAAGATACTGGTTGCTTTAGTTGCATGTCATTGGAATATAAAATGATGATATGGTTATTTAGGGTCTTGGTATTGTAGTTCATTGTCATAGATAATAATAAACTGTACAGTACTTGTGATTTTACTTGAAATGTTAGTGGAATATAAAAGTAATGATATGGTTGCTTTATGATAGTGTTTTTGTAATTACATTATTATCGATAACGTACAAAAGGTAAGGCTCTGGAAACTAAGTAAAATCATTTATTATGATTCAGTAAAATGGGGAATGAAATGATTTAAATGTACCTTAAATAAGGTTGGGTTGGTGACTCATCGATTATTAGAAATTAAATGGGGTTTTGGGCTGAAACTATGGTCATCTGAGTCATATTTAGTGCCCTGTCATGACAACGGTTGTTGTTGTAGGAATTCTTCGGACTAGCGCCTGTCGTAGTGGTCGTGGTTTTTCTTGATTATATTTGTACTTGGTGGTAGTCATTTTATTGCTTGGTCTGCTTGTGTCGGGCGGGATGTAGACACCTCCATGTTCCTCAGAACAGTCGCCATCCCTAAGACCTTAAATGGTTAAAATCGATGGGAACCTAGGCTTGATCATTTCTTATGTGTCTTGGAGGTCCTAACCATTGCAGGGTAGGATGGATGGGAAGTCGGTGTCTTTATTGATGAATGATTGTTGATCCATGCTTGCAGAAACGTGATGTGTGTATTATGTTGTCTTGTGGTGTTCGTTGTTGTCGCGTCTTGTTAGTCATTGGGTGGCGATGAAAAGTCGATTGTGTTGTTTCCCTTGTACACGCGTGCACACACTTTTAAAACAAACAAAAAAAAATTCCACTTGTTATAAGAGGTTGTCATCTTGATGAACGAGACATATGTTACACCTTGTCTCTATCTTATTTATCTCTGATTGAGCCACAATTTTGTATTTGGTAGATAGGTCCTCCTCATTGTTGCTTGAATCATATGAGAAATTTACCAATTCATATTGTAATATGTTGAATTCTTGCGTCTAGGACTTGAAGGTGTCTATGCTTCTAGGCGAGGTGTCGGGAGAACATTTGTATTTTTTCTTGAACTTTCATCAGTGAATTTAATTTCTTTTTGTGGAGGCATGGTATCATATCTTATATTTTTGTTATTTGTCAAAAAAAATGAGGAAGACTGATTATTTTGCTAAGCCAGCTCTATGAAAACGCGAATGTAATTCAAAAATGAAAAAATCTTATTTTCCCTAAGCGCATCAATTTGCCTATACCTTCACTGACAATGCATTTAATTCCTTTAGTAAAAATATTTGGGAGATAAATCAGGATCTTATTGAAATCATTTCCCTATATCAGCTATTAATTCCATTAACGGTCGATGTTTCGTGATCGTAAAAATCATAGATCAAATTTGAATTTACCCAAAATGAAAATCAACAAAACTTAATCATGATATAACAATGTTCAATGTGTTAATGAATCAAAATTTTTTGTTATTAATCATGCTTAACTTTAATCCATTTCGGGGTTTCGGACCTCGAGTTATCCTATACTAGTTCAAGCTATGTTCTTTGAATCGCAAAATCGCGATTGATTAATTAATATTAATCACTTTTAACCTTTTAAATAATCGTGATTAAATTCAAGGGTTTAGAGATTTCAGGTATCGGGACTTTGGTTGTCGTTCGAGGCAGGATCCCTGAAATGCGAAATTCCTATAAATTTTAAATATCGTTAATTATTTTTAATCGTTTAATTAACCTGGTTTAACTTAAGATAGTTTCACGATTTCGTATGTCGAGACTTTGGAGTTCTTACATGTTGGACTTTTAGTTTCACAAAACCCCAAAACCTGACATTTAGAAGGTATCCTTTAGTGATTTGACCTTTTAATGAGTGGGCGGTTCCATAACTTTTAAGGATTTCAGATCGTTGGATTCAATAGAAGACTTCATCAACGGTGATATTCAAGTGCGTTTGTCGTTATTTAAACAAGAATGAAAATTATCTAAGTCTAAAGTATAGAAAAATATATATGTTCCAACACAATGTAGATGTTGATAATATTTGTCTAGAGCATGGCTTTGTGTCCCAATCACAACTATTGCGATAGTGTAGGAGAAGAAGATAGTAGATAAGATTGTATGCTGATAAAAAATAAGATACATAGGAAGAATTGTGGATAACACAAAATACATTCGATTTGACATATATTTGAATGAATCCACCTGCTCACCTATTTTTTTGTACGATGCTTGGTCTGCATGTTCTTTGTTGTTGAAGAATTTTAACAAGTGGACAAAGATGGTTTCCAAAAACCTGCCAACCAATTAATATTTTTTTGTAAAATTATATTCCTAAGATATTCCTTCAACATAATTATATAATCTATCAATATATAAAACACATCGATCATCAAATGGTGTTTCACCTCTGCAGCATCGAAAAATAAATAGAGTTTCAAGTCCTCGACATCAATAAAAAACAAGGTTACGTGGCAGCGTAGTCTCTGCCAACAAGGTTACAAAGTAAATTGTGGAACGAATTGTAAATGACGGAAGTATTCGGTGCAAAAGGTATATCACGAAAATGTTGTGTGAAACATGTATATCAGGGAACATGGGGCATAAAATTTCGTTAGCACCGAGGTGCGACCCTGTGGAGCAACGTAAATTGTAGAAAATGGGGTCGAATTGTAAATGATGGAAGTGTTCGGTGCAAAATGTATATGACATAAATGTTGTGTTGAACATGTATATCACAGAACATCGACCCTGCGGAGAGATAGGAAATTGCATCGAAGATGTGGAAAGGAGCATGAAGCACAAGTAGTATCCATGCATTAAATGATGCTTGACATGTAGAGAACCATTTAGTTTTTGAAAGTATATAACAAAATACAATTTTTTCATAGTGGAAGAAAAAATTTTGAAATTTATCCATCCAAAAAATGATGCTTGGCATGTAGAGCACCATTTAATTTTTGAAATTATATAAAAAAATATAAATTTGTTTGTCATATATACTGGTGAAATATAAAGTGTATGAAGACATAAATTTAAAACGAGATAAGAAAACAATTTTATTTGAAATATGTCAAAAAATAAAAGTTTGTTACATACTACTGAAAATTTTGAAATATAAAAAAAAGAAAAAATTTGTTAGATATTAATGGAAATTTCAATGCGTTTGTCATGTAGACTGGGTTTGGGGCTCCCACGGACCATAAGAGAAATATGTACAAGAAATAGGATTGTAGAAAGAAGATAGAGTGCAATACCTACGAAAAAAATAAATTGAAAGGTATAAGTGTTTTCCTAGACATTTCCATTTAAAAAAGTGGAATAATTGGGTTCATAAACAAAGAAGGATGCGATCAATACACTTACAGTGATGGTGCATATGATCCCTTTGGATATTTTCTTGCAGCTACCATTTCATTGATGTCGTCGATGGTTGTTGGAATCTTGGGAACCGCCTGTTGTCTTTCATCAATGGCCTACTTCAATTCCCTTTCGAGCCATTCTTCAATGTATCTTCTCATTGGGGCGACATTGATCTCATTCCATATTTTTATGTTGAAAAGATCATTTTCTAATTCTTGGAAGTCGATAGAAAGATTACATAGAGCCTGATGAATTGCATCATTCTGTACTAAATATTCAACTAGCCATTCGTCGACATGAGGTTGATCATATTCAAGGATGCTGTAAAACTTTTGTAGAGACAACATCTTAAACATACAACCTGTTTATCGAAATCTTCCCTAGTTAAGGGAAAGGAGTTTGCGATTAATTCTAGGTATTGGAAGTTGTTGGTATTTCCGATTAATTTTATTCTTGACAACCTTGTGAATAATTTATCTTTATTTGATATGGCTTGTTCACATGACTGAACAATGAGATGCAGGTTCTTCACTTTTTCTTTCCAGCATGCATTTAATTGACCGATCTAGTTTTTGGATGGAAGATCTTTTTCTCTTCTTTTTGTTTCTGTCATATTGTTGACAATGGTGCCAAAAGGAAGGATTGTCTTTAAATAGAAATTTTCTTAATATTTTAACTCTGCCTGCAAATGTTCGAGCAAACCATGTGCCCTGGTTCCAAGGGAGGTGATGGTTTGTGATGTTTTCCACTCCTCGGTAACCAATTCCATTATTTTCTTGATATTATTGTCCACTTATCCTCTATAGGATGCGAGGAGGATGGAGGATTGTTTTAAGTTGGTTGCAGGGGTGGCATGCATGGCTATTTCCAAATGATTGAAATGCAATGGCATAGGAATCAAAGTGGCTTCCAATTCCTTGACCCTGTCCTTCTGTCTGGCATTATCGGCCTCAATGACTCCAATGGAATCATGAAGTGCATCTTCGTTCACGTTGGGAAGTTGACAGATTTGGGATGACCATACATTGGCAAGGTCAACCTCTGAACGAGATTTTCCTTTCTTAGTTTTTACAGTTTTTTTCTCAATTATCAATTTTTTGGACTGGCTGTAAAAAACAATGCTCTAGAACATGAAGGATTCATCTTTGTCAAAATCTTTTGTATCAGATATTTCCATTGGATGGCTATGTTGGATGGCGTCTTCGGGATGATCAAGTTAGTGGAGCATCCTATCCATATCAGTGTCAAGTTCCATGTTCTCACTCTGAATTTTTGGCTCTTCCACCTGTCCCACATTTTCTTTTCTCTTCTTCTCTACTGGAAGCTTGTGAGAAATATCAATTTTAGATTGAGGAGGGTCATTATCTCCTCCTTTGTTTGAATAAATCTGAGTTTATTTGTTGTTGTGGTGGGTCGTTGGAGTGATGCTGTAGGATGTCATACTTTTTTGAGTGATATTTTCTGATTGAACAATATTGTCACCGGGGCCTTTCCCTTATTGCATGTAAAATTTTGTGCATCTTTTCACTATTTCTAGGTCACCGACATCAGAAGCAAGAGCATTGTCGCCAATGTCTCTGTTTTCGGGCAGGTGTGTTTCGAAAAAACAATTGTTGAGACCAAATGTTTGTAAATGTTGTCGAAAACTATTATCGAGGTCAAATCCTCTTATGCTTTCAACATATTTCAGGTTGAAGATGCTAGAATGCGCCGCAAATTCGTTAATTTTGTTGAATTTTTTCAATACGACATCCCCTACTTTCTAAGGCAAAGGAATGAATTGTTTTTTTTTCTTCTTTTGTAATAGATGCAATCAATATTTGTATTGTTGTGCTACTTCAACAACAAACATTATGCTCGTAATGTGACATGGAAGGAGAGTAGTTTTTTTCGTGGAGTCAAAAATTCTTATGACAGTGTAATTATCCAAATGTTCAAGTGTCCCCTTACTGTCCAAAAAACTTGTTGCCTATTCATATATGCGGGCGTTGGGGAGCATCCTCTCCTAACAACAAAACTTTGAAAACAGACATGAAGCCATTAAAAACCTCATAAAAACAATGGGAAGCCTTGTGCTTCCACAAGACCTGGTACCAAAACGTTATTGGGTCGAATTCCCAGTTGACATTCTTAGACAGAGATAGTTTTGGAAACTGACAACAATGTGCTATCGCAAAAACTAAGTAGGACGAGATATAAAATTTATTTTCCTTTTTGAAACTTAACAATTGAGAACATATTTCATGGGAAATTAACTTGCCCCAATAAAAAATGGCTTGTTCTTTCACTGTGAAATAAAAAATATAAAGAGCCATCTGGGAAACAGTTGTTGTGGACTCTTGTCTTGTTATTCTTGTAAACAACCAGGCAACTTCATGGAATGTATTTCTAAATGAACTAACCTGGAAGCTTGTGATATCTTCAGGAACTAGAATGTGGTCTTCCAATAAATGGGGCAATAGGTCCAACCCATTATTATGCTTTTCTAGGAATTGTTTGCAATCTTCTCCTTTGAATGTCATTGTTGGCTCCGACAATCTTAACATCTAGCAGAAGACTTGAGGTGAAAAAGAAATAAAAGAGAGGTCCCACAGTGGAGTAATTATTTTGTCTGAAATAAATTTATCGGTGCGCCAAGAGACAAAGTCCTTATAGTAAAAAACCTCAGGGACACAACCAGCATGAGAAATCCCAAAGGTCCAAATTACTTGGTTCTCTGTGGCAGAGGTTGAGTAATAAGAATATTCCCTGGACCACTGGAGGTTGTGATCCTCGCACCCGAAGATGTTCACTATATCTCCACTGAACTGTTGTCGAGATGATTCCATAGGTTTATGAGAATGTTGGTTTTCTCCAGAGAATGGTTGAAATGAACACTTAGAGACGATAAGGTAAATCCGCGCTAAATCTTGGTTAAATTCTTATGAATGGAAAATCTCCTTGAGCCTTTTGCTAATTAATGACAATGTGTATGGGTGGTACATGATGAACTCTTAGCAGTAAAGATTAATTATTGAATATTTAGAAATGCGAAGGTGGTGGGTATGACAAAGAGCAATTAAAGATTAGAGGTTTCGTAAACATGCCAAGGCGGCGACGTGCAAACGACATTTCATGATTTTGAAATCAACACTCGGAAGGGATAATATAACCCCCCGCAAATATTGGTTTAATGAGCATTAATAGGATATCTCATCGAGCCTTTCACTCATCAATGACAATCTATACGGTTCATGTATGATGAGTTGTTAGAAATAAATGTGAGTAATTACAAATTTTAGAAACAAGATATGTACATATATATATATATATATATATATATATATATATATATAAACAATTTTTTTTCTTTTATTATAGACTAGTGCGAAGGTAAAGGACACGGTAGAGAGCAAGGAAAGAATGGAAAGGTCAGAAAAGCGGTCGGACAGGATTCAAAAAAGGGTTACGCGGATACTCAGGAGAGGCGAGTGTTCCATGGTCAAATTTTATGTATCAAAATTTTCGACTGAAAAATGTGTAAAAAAGAAGAGAGCATGATGGGCTAGTTCAGCGACCATTTTGTATATTTGTGGAATTACGAGAAAGTGGCTAAGTATGGAATAGGGAAACGGTCGAGCGAACATGTTCTCAGAAACGGGGATTGGAATTTTCATGAACGGACAAACCCAACGACGTGCACATGAAATTCCATGATGTTTGAAATTAACGCTTCCTAATTGCATGCCTAGAAATAAGATCTTATATATAATTGGTAATTGCTAATTTAAAAAGTGTGCAGGCACATGAAACAACGATTAGGAACTGGATATTTCTTGAACCAGCCAAAACAACGATCCGTGAAAGAAATTCAAAGAGTTGGAGAAGTATGGAAAATGAATAGAGGGGCTTCAAAATGGGGTGACAGTAGTTCCACAGAAGACGTGAGGACTCGTAAGTCCGCCCACACGCGCAACCAGACGTTTTCAAAAAAATGAATAAGTGACGAGAAAGATAAAGTTTAGGGAAAAGAGAAACAAATATTTGGCTAAGTATTGAAGACAGAAAAGAAGGGCCAATATATTCACATATGTAACAAATATCCCATTTTCCTGCCAAGATATATACTTGGAAAGAAGTGCAAAGGTGGCGGGCATAGGAAATAGCGACTAGGAATAGTTTACTTGGCTCCCGGTTGTATGCTTCATCTATCAATTTGTATAGCGCAGAACTACGAGTCAGTTTTTTAGCAATCCAACCCACAAGTCCAGTTGTCAATTTGTATAGTGCAGAACTCTAGGTGTTGTTTGTAGGATATGAAACTATAGAGGAAATGATTTTCCCTTTAATATAACTTATGTGACGCAAATGTGGTATGGTTCGTTTTATCACCTTTCCGTCCGTAAACAATGGCAACCTTGAGCCCACCAGGCCTAGAGCCTATGTGTCAATTTGTATATCTCAGAGCTCCGAATGTTGTTTGGAGGTCATGAAAAGATAGAAATGCAACGTTGAGCCAACCAATGCGCAAGTCCGCCTATCAATTTGTATATCGCGGAACTCTAGGTGCTACTTGTAGGACACAAAACAATAGAGGGCCAATTTAGAGAAAGGGGAAGTGTTCGATGGAAACGCATGAATCCGCCAAGCCGCCCAACAAGGCATTTTCAGAAAAAAAAAAATGATTAATCAACCAGGAAGAGAAACTGCAGGGGATAATAGAGTCGAAAAATAGAAAGGCAGAGGACAATTTTCCTAAGTGCGAATTGATTTCAAAGAAGCCTCATTGTTGAAAAACCATCATTTTCTACTAATTGTCAGCAAATGCTTTGTTGAAGATTAGATTTTATTGCAACCTATGTGGGTAAGTATGTTCTTGATACATTCTTCCATGACTGTAACATATTAAGTTAAGTATTAAACTTCATTTTCTACTAATTGTCAGCAAATGCTTTGTTGAATATTAGATTTTATTAGAGCGTGTGGGTGTAAGTGTTTTTTTGATACATTCTTCCATGACTATAACATATTAACTTAAGTATTAAACTACTTTCATTATGGGTTTTTATCATTAAAACTTAATAACTGTATGTCTAGAAACAAGAACGATGATTACATTGGTATTGCTATGTTGTATCTGCATTCCGAATGGAATTGAACGTTGGTTTGAAACCATGTGTAACACATTTTTTGTTTGCATAAAATCTTGGTGGATTGACATAGTACATTGTCATATAATTGTTACATGTTCCATCTCAGAAAAAATAACCTAAGTAAACACAATATCGAAGAACTACAAGACCACCGAACCATTTCAATGAGAACATGCATTAAATCCAGAAAAGACTCCAAGGAAAGTTTTTTTAATAGAAAATCCATTTAAAAATAAATAAAAATATTGAGTATTGTACATCTATCCCTAGAAATCGGACCCAGTTCTTCGGGCCAAAAAATTGAATGTATCTTCCACAAACACAGGAATGGGATCCGCAATATGCAGGATCCTTACATCTTTCTCCTCACTGAATCATCCTGTGGTAAAATTGATAGTTTTCAGAAGCTTCTTGTGACAAAGAAGATGAAAAACGTTGTAGGAAAAATGGAATATCCCTTAACTAAAAGTTAGGACAAAACTAGAAACCTCCTATGCACAATCAAAAAAACTTCAGGGCATATGCAATTTCAGAGGCCCAAATTAGTCCATTCTGGGTGGAAGGAGATGACTAGTATAAATATGCCTTGTAGCAGTAAGAGTTCTCGACCTGATTCCGGAAGACGTTAATTGTATATCCAGAGAACAACTTAGTAGTCCTACAACTGAATTTTTTTTGGCTTGAAATATATCTCTGGGAACATCAACATATCATTTCTTTACAGTGAAACTCTTCCGCCCAGATTGGACTAATTTGGACCTCTAGAATTCCTACTTTCTAGTTGGAAAGTGAGCATTACGTTCAACATCAGTTTCTTTTATGAAACTCCTTTTGGTGTTGTCAGGGCCACCATCAGTGAGCCTGAAATTTCCACCCATTATGGTTTATTTCAATTTCGGTGCAGGAGTGGGAATAGTCTCTGCATTTCCATCATCCATTGTCGTATCATCGCCCATCAAATCATCTTCTTTGGGCTCAGAATCCATGACATCAACCTATGCGCGAACCATCAATGCAGCTAGGCAGGTTCTTAGACTAGGGAGGGTTGCCTTGGAATTCTTTGGCTTGAAATGTATCTCTCGGTGTACCAAGAGACCATCTCCTTTTTTGCTCCTGGGCGGAGGGAGATGAGTAGTAAGAATATGCCCTGGAATAGTGGAACCTATGGCCATTATAGACGAATGTGTTTACTGTATCTGGATAGAACTACTACCACAAGTTAACAATTTTTTTTTTTCTCCATACGATGTTTGAAATGAAAATTGGGGAGGGATAATATAACCCTCCGCAAATTATGGTTTGATTCATATGAATGGAACATCTCCTGGAGCGTTTTGTTGATGAATGAAAATCTCCAGGGTTTGTGTGGAGTGATGTGTTGCCATTAAATCTCACTAATTTCATATTTAGAAAAAAGTTCAAAGGTCGCGGTGGTGACGAAGAGAGATGAAGAATTAGAGATTTCTTAAAGGCCCCAACCCGTCGACACACAAAAATAGATTGCATCATGTTTTAAATGAATACTTGGAAAGGATAACACACTTCTTTGCAAATCTTTATTTAATTTGTAGTAATGAAAAATATTCTTTGGCCTTCCAAACATTAATGACAATCTTAATGGCTCCTACAGGATGAAGTTCTTGCATTATATTTTAATTATTGAATATCTGGAAACAAGTATGAAGGTAGCGGTGATGACGAATTTCCATGAATCATTGTACATTTCGTGCACCCGCCAACCCATGAGACAAATTCAAATAAATGACCAAGAAAGCAGTCGGGTGGGTTACGAAAAAAAAGGGCAGAAGATATACCCAGGGTAGAAAATCCCGCACCTAGACATTTTCCAAAAAACAAGTAAGTAAAGAAAGGAAAAGAAGAGATAAAAGAGAAAGCGGATGGCAATTTTTGGAAGTGGGAATTGGTCTTAACTGTAACTATGGAGTGCATTAAACATGTTAATAGGTTCTTCAATCAAGGAATAGGTACAATGAGTGATTTCTATAGTTTCCAAGATCTGTTTGTATAAGAGAAGCATAAAAAAGTTAAAAGACAATCATTTTTTGGATGTTTAAGTAAAGTTTTTGTACCGTTAGCTTCACCGCAAGTATAACAACGATGAATATGAATTTTAATTTCCTCTCGTTCATATGATTGTTCCATTATACTTCGCATAGTATATATTCTTTTATTTCAATTTGTTTTCTAATTTGTCAATCGCGGAAGTCAGGGTGTTGTTTGTAGGTGACAAAACAATGGAAACACAATATTGAACCCGCCTATTGGGTAACTCATTCAGAAAACCATGAGCCAAAAAGTTTGTACAATATGAAATGGGGAAGCTGTCAGCTGGGCTAGTGATATAAAAGTAAGTGAAATCTGAATACGTGAATGCGCCAACTTCTACACCTAGAAATTTTCCAAAAAACAAGCAATACACACTAAATATGTATTATAAAGTATGAACATGATATTTTATAGAGCATGTACAGATCCCGCATTCCATACTTATCCACTTTTTGGATCAAGGGTTCTCGGGCTGGAGGGCTCAAAAGTGGGCCTCTATTGTTTTGTGGCCTACAAATAGCACCCAGAATTCTACGATATACAAATTGACAAGCGGACCTATGGGCTAGTTGGGTCAACATTGCACTCTTATTGTTTTGTGTCATACAAACAACACTCGGAGTTCTGTGACTTACAAATTGATAGACATACTCTAGGGATGTCAGCCTCAAGATTGTGATTGTTTACGGATGGTAATCCCTGTCAACTATTTAACATTATCTAAAAAGATTATTTTCAATACTAAATTATTAATATTAAATATTGAAATTGTACAATTGAATTAGACAAAAAGGTTTGTACAATATGAAATGGGGAAGCGGTCGATCGGGTTGGTGATATAAAAGTAAGTGAAATTCGAAGACATGAATCCGCCAACTTCTGCACCAAGAAATTTTCCGAAAAAAATGAGTACTACATAATATGTACTTCTAGAATGTAGGGACATGATATTTTATAGAGCATGTATTGATATCGTATTCCATACTTAGGTATATGTCAAAAACCAGTGAAGGAACATTGGACAACTGTAAAAAAGGTTTTCAGGTATTTGTGTGGCACTGCTAGTTGTGTATTGTGCTACGAAGGAAGACTGGAATTAGAYAGAGTCGTGGATATACATGGCYTTRTGGATGCAGACTSGGCTAGAGATTTGGATYGTARGAGATCTACAARCGGGTATGTGTTTAACTTGTCTGGAGGAGMAATAAGTTGGATRAGCAAAAGACAGGTTGTAGTGGCACTTTCAACTACAGAAKTTGAATACATGGGAGACACTCACGCAAGTAAGGAAGTAGTATGGTTACAAATATTGTGTTCAGGTATTGGGTTGGTACAACAAGTTGTAAGGATWGAGTGTGAYAGTCAAAGTGCAATTTTTCTGGCGAAGAATCCTGCTTATCATTCAARGACAAAGCACATTGATGTTCAATATCACGTTGTGAGAGATATGATTGAAGAAAAGAAAGTATCACTGATGAAGTTGGACACTGTGAAGAATGTTGTAGACTCATTAACAAAATCTGTGAGCACTAAGAAGTTCTCTTGGTGTAGAGGATCCATGGGCATTACTACCCTAGATTGTTGACCATGTAATCTTGTAACCCCCTGTATGAAAAGAAAACAACAAGTGGGAGAATGTTGGGTATGTGTTATATTTTTTGCACGAGTAGTAGTGTCTGAGCGTATGCGTTGGGCACGGATCGCCCCTTGCAGGGGTTCGGGGGAAGCGCCCCCAAATTTTTTTTTTCTTCCTTGAGAAACATGACACCTGCCTCGGGAAACATGTCATGTATTTAGGTGGTTTTTCGACACATGGTTTTTGCCAATGGTTTTTCTATTTCTCATTAAGGAATTAGGTTTTTGGACTAATCCAAGTCATTGGGTTAGGGTTTTGGATGCCACTCGATCCTATATGTATTTTGTATTGTAAACATTGTAACACAATGAATGAGTATAAAATATGTTGGTTTTCCCGGTTTGGGTTTCCAGGGGAAAAATCTTTGTGTAATGTTTGTATTTTCCATTGTATCTTTTATTTTATTTTTTGAATAACTGTTTGCAGTAGATATTGTAAAAGTTTAGGATTTACATATCAAAGTAATGGAATAGAGCAGTAGAAGGGAATAAAGTGTTGGTCGTTTACAACAAATAGAAATGGATATGTCATTAATGTTTTATGATTTTACTATGCCTATTTATTGAGTTCTACAAATGGAGGAAAACATAGAGTTTGAGTCTTGTATCACTTTTATGCTACCGAAATTTCCCCAAAATGTTTCCATTGCTGAATAATCTTGATGAGAGAACAGACTCACATATTATAACCATTTTTTTTCGAATAATGCAAAGTTTGATTTAGAGTGTGGGGTTTTCCTCCCAAAAGGGTTTTCCTCAGAAAATGTTGTTGTCTATGGTTTGTCGTTGCACATTCCTCTCTCATAGATTAGTGTACTAAGCATATTCCACACCTCTACTTCCTTTCATTGTTGTAATGTCTTCATCATTGTACACACTAAGACACACTTTCATCAATGAATTTGCAACATTGTGCAAGATGTCAACTTTCTCTAGTACCACCTTTCCATCCTCTACCATGTCCCTAAAGAAAATGGTATTGAATATCTATATGCTTCATCTCTTTTTTGATATAACTATGGATTGAAATGATAAATGGTTGCAAGGTAAGGTGATATTAATGCCAACCTTAGAGGTAAATAAAAATTTTCATATATAACTTCGTTGGTATATTTCACAATCGTTTGATGTTGATTTTGACTATTTTTAAAATAAACATGGATTGTTAGCATCTTTAACTCGAAGTTTTATAGCTTATTTGAAATTATATACAATTAATTCTATAACTTTTATGTTTTATTTTCCATGACTTAGGGTTATTTCGTGGAAAATTATGGTGTAGATTTGCATTTCCAATTTAAAACGCAAACATTATCATATATTTCTCTGCAGTTTTGAGCGGGAATACTACTTCGCTGCGGTTTTGAATTCTGGGGTTTTGAAATTATTTCGCTATGGTTTTGAACAAGAATAATATTGCTCGATGGTTCTACTATTTTGAAATTATTTCTCTGCGGTTTTTGAATGGGAATACTACTTCTATGAGGTTTAACTTTGATTTTTACCTTTTTTACCCAGGTTTCTCAGGACTTGTGTTTGATTTTTACCTTTTTTACCCAAGACGGACCTCTCTGGGGTTTTAGGAAATTATTTTTGGCTTCTTCAACTGGTTAAGAAATTGGACATCTGAAATGAAGTGAGTCACTTTTTACTTTGATTCAATTTTAATTTTACATAAAGAGATTTAAATATATTTTATTTATTATTTATTTTAAGTTTCGTAAGTAAACGTTGATTTGAGAGACAAAGTCAATCCATAATATAAATCATTACATTTTTTGTTCTCTTCTTTTCAATATGAGCACTTCACCACCTATTCCAAAAGCTCAGCCTAACAAGCAGAGGCCCCCCAAAATCACCCTAGATATCCTTTACGATTATATGGAATCAGTAGAAAAAAGAAGAGAAGAGAGAGATGACAAAATACAAATAGAGTTAGAAACATTAAAAAAAATGAGTGAGGAAAGAGACGTAGAACTCTAAATAGAGCTAGAGGCAATGATTGATAAAAAAATTAAAGATATCATTCAAACTCAGATAGAGGATTGACTCTTAAGGTTCAAGAGTGAAATGTAGACAATGAAGGATAAAATTCATGAAATGGAAAAACATAAACAATCAACCAAAGAAAGAGGGGTTGAAGAAAATTTTCAAACCCATCAAAGAGGAAATGATTAAGTTAAACGAATTGGACCATGAGCGTAACAAAAGAACCTTGAACCTCATAATTTTTGGTATAAAAGAACAACAAGAGGAGGATACACTAGGTTGATCAGTGTCAAAGTAAGTTGTAATATACACTGTGTCAAGTCAGTTAGTGTGTATCCTTCTCAAGCTATCTGTTGTACAAAAATTGACATGGTTTAAAATTTTTTGTCCTTTCCAAAGTTTTTCCAATTAAACTAGCCTCAAAAGCCTTGTGTCGTCTTTTGTAAAAATCATCAATATCTCCTCTCAAAATCCTTAATCTTTAGTCATTGTTCTTAAGTTTTTCATTGCCATAAAATCAACCCAACCCTCTGCCAAATCTCTGAATTCGCCTTGTGTCGTCTTTTGTAAAAATCATCAATATCTCCTCTCAAAATCCTTAATCTTTAGTCATTGTTCTTAAGTTTTTCATTGCCATAAAATCAACCCAACCCTGTGCCAAATCTCTGACTTCTTGCATACATTATGGTCAATCTTTTAAAATTCCTCTCTCGTTCCGCAATCCCCTGCGCTTCAATTCCTACGGTTGAGTTTCCTTTCCTATATAAAGCCAAACTAAATTGTGATTATGTAAATATTATATTAAAATTATTATAATAGTTTTAATATAATATTTTATATTTTCAAAGTTTTATTATGTTAGAAATTGGGCTTTATCAATAAAACCCTAAATCATAATCTAACTCCAAGTCAAGTTATCCATATGTAAAGTCCTAAATCCAAATTTCAAAGACAAGCATCATGGATAGGCTTTAGTTTATTATTTTCATTATAAAATATTGGGTTTATAACTCATCAAATCCTATTGTCAAACATGGAACCAAGAGCCTTTATCAAGATCGAGGATCAAAGCCATATGGCATATCAAGACGCAAGACAACCCATACATAACGCCAAGGAGCCTGCGGGTCGGCTATTATGCTTAGCACATCGATATATTCGTGGTGATCTGAGTTTTTCATGGCGAGCCCCGGATTTGGTGGATGGGCGAGCTTCACCAGCTTCATTCTTCAGGAACCATTCCTTGAGCTAGCATCCAGTTGTCCGAGATAACATCCAGTTTTCCACGTGCCATCAAAATCAACGGTAGGCGGGTACTTCGCGTCTTGGTCATTCTTACATTTTGGATTTCGGCCATCGGGTGATATCATTTCCATTGATTCATTGTCACCCGAAGCCCGAAGGCCGAGTGGTCATGGTTCCTCGTGGTTACGGTCTCGTTTATGATTACTCGCCCATTCTCGGATGTAAGAAGTAAAATCAAATATTTTGTCAAGGTTTTTGCGGTTATTTGGTTGACGGCCTCTGTTCTTATTCCTTCTCGATCAGAGAAATGTGCGACAAGTTTGAAGAAGAATTAAACAATGAAAAATGCTACAATTTTCGAGACGCATATTTAGGGCACAGTTTCTGATTAGATGGAGACAAATTTCCAAAACCTGTGACATGGGTTTTGACCCCAATGACCTTAATTGAATGACACGTGAGAAAAAATGAAACATTCTGAAGGGTTTAAGGGATATTGAAGTTTTTATGGATGGTATGCGCTCAGTTTTTCATGCATGGTCGGATCTGCAAAATGACCAATAATAAATTACAGTTACGAGAACCAAATCTGACTTAGATTTCTCTCATGGAGGATATAAATTTGTTTGGAAAGCACATGCACAATGGTGGTATCTGTTAGATAGTAATGACTCATTAGGATGCCTCCTGATGTTTAGGAATTAGGTTAGGGGTAGTTGGAGGAGGTTGAGATATTTTCTCACTTTTTTATAATAAATAAACTGTTTATGTGTGTGAGCCTAATCAGAGCAGGTTAACGATTGCTGAGTTGCTATGTGGAGAGGCCATTTGTCTACCTTTCTAGAGTCTATCACATTTGTTCAAACGTTGGATCTCTCGCTAATTCCAGAGTCTATCGCTGGTTCAAACGCTTCCATAGAAGGAGCCGTGGAGACGCCATCATCTACTACGAGTACCCTGCTGCGTGGAGACGCCATTGCTGCACGAAACATTGATGCCCTGCAATTAGAGTTTAACAGAAGATAGCATGTGTCCCTGCGTAAAAAGGAGCAGAGTTGACCTGTGCATAAAAAGGAGCAGAGTTCCCTGTCAATTCCATCGGCTGACTTGCACGTCTGCCAATTATTTATTCCTTCCATGCTGAAACATTGCTTTATTAAAAAGCTAGCAACAGAAGTGCAGATCGCTGCCATTGTTTACTCTGTTCATTTTTTTGTGAAGGAGGAGCGCTGTCAAACCAGAAATAAAGTGTTGCCGCTGCCAAGCAAATCCATAAAGTGACATTCATTAGAATGTTCCTTTGAATTATTGTTTTCTAATTGATCGATTAATTATTTGTTGCCATCCAAATTGCCAGAGATGTCATCTGCGTCATCTATGTTTCATGAAGGAAGAGGTGATGTATTGAAGGCGGACGCACTGATTGCAGGATGTACTGTGTTGTGTAAAGACCTGCTGCCAAGCCCTGTCAAGCTCAGATCGCTGATTAAAGCAGAAGTTGCCACACCTGTGATCTGCCGAAGCACTCTGGGATTCAAGCGCTGCCACGGCTCACTTTATTCATTTTCTTAAAGGAGTGCTATCAAAAAGGAAATCAGGTTTGGTAAGGTAATATGGATTCTTTACCTGTGGAGAAATTTGATGGTAATAATTTCCATACATGGAAAGTCAAATTTCAAATGCATTTGATGAATAGAGGTTTGTGGAGCATAGTAAAAGGCACAGAACAAGCACCTAGTGATTTTAGACTTTTTGTTGAATGGCAAAAGAAGGAAGAAAAGGCTAAAGCTATTATTGGTTTGGCTCTTTCAAATATGCAAGACTTTTTGTTGAATGGCAAAAGAAGGAAGAAAAGGCTAAAGCTATTATTGGTTTGGCTCTTTCAAATATGCAATTGCATTTGATTTATTGGTTTGGCTCTTTCAAATATGCAATTGCATTTGATTGATTTAGCAAAAGCATCTAACGAAATTTGGGAGGAATTAAGTAAATTATTTGAGGAAAAGGCTATGAATGCAAAGTTCTCTTTAAAGCTGCAACTCTTTAGTGTCAAAATGCATGAAGAGACCTGTCTTTCTACTCATATAAATGAGTTAATGTCTCTACTTAGACAATTAGCTGAAACGGGTATCAAGGTAGATCCAGATGATGCTAAAACAATAAATAGTCTATCTTCTAAGTATAGCAATGTTGTATTTACATTAGCTCAGTTACCCTCACAAACATTGGAAGGAATGGTAACATCATTGTTAGTTGAAGAAGAAAGGTCATATTCTGAAAACTTGGATGTAGGTGGTCAACTTGAAATTGCATTGTTCTCAAAAGGTAAAATGAGAAAAAACAAGGGTTCAACAGAATGCTTCTATTGTCACAAAAATGGACATATAGCCTGGAACTATAGAGCTCGTGCTAGAGATCTCCTGAATGGCAAGGAATCTGCAAATATTGCCAACCTAGAGGAATTATCAGAATCAGAAAGTGATGAAGAACCACGAGAGCCATCTCTCATACTCTTCTAAAATAAGGAAGTTATATTTATATATTTATGTATATGTGGTGTGTGGTGAGTTTAAACTTTTTTATGTAAGTGTTTATGTAAAACTAAGAACTTGTATCTTGATGCAAGCTAGCAGCCCCAGTTTCAAGTACAAACATTCTTATGTTTAAGGTCATCTTGTATAGAGGAATTTTGAAGACATATAATGCTTCATTAGTTGACACCTTTTATCACGGAAGCCCCGATGAACCAAGTTGTCAATTTGTGAGTTATACAAGTGCTACAAATATGGTCGGAAGCAGTTTTATTTGTGCTGAATGAATTGGTAGCTCAAAGATGATGGAGAGAAAGAGCGTGGCTATGAAGTTCAGAGATGGGTGTAACTGCGTATGAGGATCAGTCAGACAGTTTGTGTTGTAACCATATGTTATGCTGTGTAATGTAGTCATTAAGGGGGGTTGTTAGATAGTAATGACTCATTAGGATGAATCCTGATGTTTAGGGATTAGGTTGGGAGTAACTGGAGGAGGTTGAGATATTCTCTCACCTTCTCCCTACAAAAGTGGAATAAGTTGGATCTCACTCCAACTACATATCTACATGTTGTATCTCTGTTTATCATGCAATAATAAACAAATTGTTTATGTGTGTGAGCCTAATTCTTCGAATCTCTAAATGTATCCATGGCTTCAATTTCTATTGAATATCTAGTATAAATGATGACAGACAATGCATACAAATAGAGGAAATCTCATAGACATATTTCTGGAAGCACTATGTCAATGAAAACTATAGTTGCAGACAATTTAGGTAAATTTTGAGCTATTTGTAAATACAAGATGGGCACCTAGAGATCAAATATTTTGGCTAAGATATAAAAGGAAATTAGGGTTTGGTTTTGCATCTCAATACAACACTGATAAGATAAATTCCATCACACAATTTGGAAGAAGGGAGTCCATACCCTCTGCTTATTTGCCATATTGTGTAAGGATTGATGAGGCAAGTTACAAGACTTATATCAGTTACTAATTCAAGTGGTGCTCATGCATATCTCAACTTTTTGATTTACATAGGCCCGATGAAAATGGTTCTTTTGAAGGGTTTGAAAGGATTCATTATTTTTGTCAATGCAGAAGGGTCTTCAACACTCCTTTTGTTGTTGAGCAAATTAACAGAGCGATACAATATGATCTGATTATAAGAATATTTTTATTCTTCTTGATAATATTTTGGTTCATCTTTCTCATCAAATGGGTAAGGCAGATGAACATGTTCAAAGCGCATAATAATGAGGGTCGACCCAGAACACCTCATACCTATTTCAAGGAGCAAGGGAAATCATTTGTTATTTACCAAAATTGCAGATGCAAAATGGACATTGTGTGAAAGCCTATTTTAAATCCCAGTCTTATGGACAAGATTTATAGAATTGGATTTCTTATAACAAGTGGCAGTCAAAAGAAGGGGGAGTAACACAACACTTGACACAAGTTGACAACATCACATCATTCCCATATTTCCAGGTAGCGTTTTAGCAGTCAAAACCTATAGGTGGCAGAATGATAACAACTCCAGTTTGATCATTTCCAGGAAAATAATCTTATCCAAATGAGTTATCGACTACTGCTTGATGGGAAAAGTATATTGTAGGATGGAGTAACGAATGTGTTCTCCAATCAACAATATAAGAAAATCAAATTAGTTTCAATTTTCCAAGAGAAGAATTCGACACTTGAGAAAGTCATTACCAAATTTCAAGCAGATTTGGGAAACTATTTCCACATTTAGAGGAAAAGTATCAACATCAAGATTATTTCTAGATTTTGGGTAAATAGTTACAAGATTAGTGGCTGGGGGATAACATTCATTTCAGCATTTCAAAATGATAAAAGGGATAGTAAATTAGCATATAAGGGGCATCCTGAGAGCCTTCTGGCTTGGGAATGTAATGAAAGTTTCTTTCAGTGATATTTTTTACAGAAGCAAAGAGAGTCTAAACTGCATTTGTTAAATCATGTATTTCATGTTCTTTGTTTACATGTTCGGTCAACATTTTTCTCCTTGTCATTAATTCATTTAGGTTGTAGTAGTGACAATTCAGTACAACCTTTGCAATGATTGAATTTAAAAATCATTTATTTGATTGTGGTTTTTCCTCTTTTTTGCTGTGAGCAAAACATGACCCATGCTCATATATATTTTCTTAATTTTTTAATATTATACACAACCTAAGTGATTTTTGTATTATTTCCTCTACTGAAGCGAAGGACAAATTTATCCTTGTTCGATACCTGGTTTTTTGTTTAAGTTTTGTTTATCTCACTTCTTTTATCTATCCTCATGACTTTAAATGGATTTAGCAGACAAGGTCATGCCTCTTTATTTCTAATTTATAATGTTTGAAAGGCTCGTTCAGACCTAGATTTATAAGCCTCCAAAAACCGGTCAATCAACAACTATTATCTTCTTCAAAATGTGCTAAGTCTTGGCTCTATTACAGCCTAGAGTCAACTCTTGCAAGAACAGTTTTTGGCGTCATCGTCAAGGATTGATTTGAAATTTTCCATCTTCCCTAGGTGTACGACAAAGCCCATATCTATTTCTTGATGGTGAACAAGGGATTTGCATGCAATTGGATATCATCATTCACCGGACGATTCCTTGGTTCAAAGACTCAATATGATTCATTAGATAATCCACTGGTTTCAAAATGTCAAGTTCTTTCACTGCTCGGATTGTTGCGAGGTTTGCTCCTTTGGATTTAAAAATTTTTTTTGGTTTTCCAAACATTGTTCTAGACATCAAAGTTTGGGAAGATATTCTTCTTAATTTCAGAGAATATGTGGATGACAATCTTGCACAACACTTGTTTGAGTTTCATAAGTTTATAGATCAAACAGATATTCATCATGAATATGTTTTGATGAAAATGTTCATGTTTAGTCTGGGAGGAGATGCTTGACTTTGGTAAAAATCTATACTCCCTTCCAACATTGAAAGAATTCCATGCATCTTTCCATAAATATTGCAAAAGAGTGTATTCATTAGAGTTCCTTTTTAAAGACTGCTGCAATATAAATTTCACAAAACACATTTGTGAAGAATTATAACATGATAGCAATTATGGTCAAGATCTCCTTCAAATAGATCAGGAAAATTTATATGAAGAAGACTTTGAAGTAAATCAAGAAGAGGTTTCTTGCAGCAGTAAGAATGAATACGACATGATTGCAAGTAAAAATGAAGAAATCCTTCCAGACCCTCTAGTCTTTCAAGAAGATCAAATACAAGATGATGAATCTTTTGCTAATCTAGATCCATGTGAAGGCCAATGGCTTATTGAAGACCATAAGAAATTATCTCTTGGAAAATATCATTTGGTAATGATATTGACGATGGAAATTATACTCTAAGTGCATTTGTAATTTTACCAAAATGTTCCTAGTAATTACTATCATGATCAAACTATTGTTATAAATTCTTATTTTGATCAAGCTGTTAGCATTCAATGAGCATTACTAGATCATCAAGAAATGGAGGTTTTTGAAAGTCAAGGTTCGGAAATTTTATAAAATCATCCTGTTTATGATGAGTATCTAGAGGATGAAGAAGAGCATATTTATTTCCCAGTATGCATAGAAACAAACAATATTTCTCCTTTGTTTGATAACTGTGATGAATGTGATGTTGAAGTTGATGAGCAAAAAATTATTTCTTTTCCTTCAAAGAGTTCTGTTCAATAAGAAAATTATTGGTTTCACTATAAAAGCAATAAGCCTGCATATGACTAGTGATGAAGAAGATTCTCGCACATGTGATGAAGGAGATAAGGAGGGGTTACTGGAGCAGTTGATATCTTCTTCTTGTTTATCAACAAACAAGTGAGCCTCAACATGATATTCTTGAGCCAGAAAAGAAAATATCAGTAGTGGAGAAAGTGTGCAAAGGAATTTCTTACAACTTAGCCAACAGGAAGAGGTATCTATTGACTTTGAAAATTCTTTATCTTTTCATGATACAGTAGTTGTTTGGTTGGAGTATTTTCTTCAAGAGGTCCAAAATGTTGCAGCGTTTTGTGTGCAACCAAACTTCAGTAGTAAGCCCAAGCTACCTATTCATTCTTTGCTGCAAAAAAATTATTATCTTTTCATTCCTTCATTTAGCAGCAAGCAAGGTATATTAAGCAATCCAGTATTTTCATGGATCCATTGGAAATTTCATATTACTTGATCAATGGAATTTCACCTGATTAGTGTAGGGACAATGTATATAAATAAGTTTTCCAAATCAAAATTTCATTTCATCCTTCTAGTTCAACATTTTATTTCAGTTCAATAGTTTGGTTTTCAATTTGGCATCTAGTACGGTTCAGTTTTTAGGCATTATAACTCCATATCCCAATGGAAGAACTGTACAAAAGGGAGTCATTGAGTTTGCAATATGTACATATCATTTAAGCGTGTGCAAAGTCCCTTCAGTTGTAGAGATCAGAGATGTGTTTCAAAGTTTTATAGGTGCAATGATTTGGTTCAAAATTGGACAGGGTTGATTTTAGAATGAAGAGGATGAAGGAACATGGTCTACTATTCTTGATGCATTGTAGGAAAGTGCCATCCCAAGTTGGAGACTATTTTGGTGAAAAAATTGACATCGTTTAAAAAAATTTGTCCTTGCCAAAGTTTTTCCAATTGAATTAGCCCCAAAAGCCTTGTGTCATCTTTTGTAAAAATTGTCACTATCTCCTCTCAAAAGCCTTAACCTTTGGCCATTCTTCTTAATTTTTTCATTGCCATAAAACCGTCCCAGACCTTTGCCAATTGTTTCCAATTCTCTGAATTCTTGCATACATTATGGTCATGCTTTTAAAAGTCCTCTGTCGTTCCACAATCCCCTTCTCTGCAATTTCTACTGTTGAGTTTCCTTTCCTATATAAAGCCAAACCAAATTGTGATTATGTAAATATTATATTAGAATTATTATAATAGTTTTAATATAATATTTTATATTATTTTCAAAGTTTCATTATGTTAGAAATTGGGCTTTATCAATAAAACCCTAAATCATAATCTAACTCCAAGTCAAGTTATCCATACGTAAATTCCTAAATCCAAATATCAAAGACGAGCATCATGGATAGGATTTAGTTTATTATTTTCATTAATCAAATATTAGGTTTATAACTCATCAAATCCTATTGTCAAGCATAGAACCAAGAGATGAGATATTTATCAAAATTGATGATCAAATCCATATGGCATATCAAGTCGCAAGACAATGCATACATAACTCCAAGGAGGACTCTACAGGTCATCTATTATGCTCATCACATCGATATATTCATGGTGATCTGAGTTTTGGTGGTGAGCCCCGGATTTGATGGATGGGTGAGCTTCACCAGCTTCATTCTTCAAGAACCATTCCTCGAGCTAGCATCCAGTTGTCCGAGCTAGCATCTAGTTTTCCATGTGCCATCAAGATGAACGGTAGGTGGGTACTTCGGGTCTTGAAACTTGAGAAATGTTTAATCATTCCACAAATATGCCAGTGGTCACAGTTTTGTCTTGGTAATTCTTGTTAAATTTGGTATCATCGACAGTCATTCTCCAATGAGAGGCCATATGGCCCACTGTGAGGCTAGCCAGGGAGATTTGGAGAATCAACCAGTCTTGTGAGGTATTGAAAAAAGTCAAGGGGAATGTACAACCTTTGTGAGTCAAACCAAAAGTCAGGGTGAACGAGATGTTATGTGAGTCTAATGAAAAAGTCAGGGGGAACGTACAACCTTAGTGGGCATAGACAGTCTAGTGAAAAAGTCAGGGGGAACACACAACCTCTGTGAGCATAGACAGACTAGTGAAAAATTCAGGGCGAACATACAACCTCTGTGAGCCATGAGCAAAATTCAAGACATCTAGAAAAATTTAGGTTGAATATAAAATTCCTATGAGGTAGAAACAAACAATATTCCTAATATTGCAAATGATATAAATGTAATGATCTAGTGCGTTGGCATGTGTAACATTATCCACCATGAAGAGAATTTGGAATTTCCTTGTAAAGAGTTGAGTTGTAACTGAAGTCTTAAGTCTAGTTCTATTTTAGAACTAAAGTGTAATGTTGAGTTGCAATTGAAGTCTTAAGTCTAGTTCTATTTTAGAACTAAAGTGTAATGTTGAGTTGTAACTAAAGTCTTAAGTCTAGTTCTATTTTAGAACTAAAGTGTAATGTTGAGTTGCAAATGAAGTCTTAAGTCTAGTTCTATTTTAGAACTAAAGTGTAAGGTTGAGTTGTAACTGAAGTATTAAGTCTAGTTCTATTTTAGAACTAAAGTGTAATGTTGAGTTGTAACTGAAGTCTCAAGTCTAGTTCTATTTTTGAACTAGAGTATACCAGTCTCAAGTCTAGTTCAAACTAAAGTATGAAGTTGAGTTTTGATTAAAGAATGCAAACAAGTTATTGTTTTGAGTTTCTCCTCTTCTCCTCTTCAACCTATATAAGCAGAGGTCGAACCCTCTCTTCAACATAGTTTTGAGATGAAAGTTAAAGGTGAAGGAATAGAGGCACACATCAGTGATAAAGAGGCAGCATACCAAAGCAACATTTCAGTGTTGAATATCAACAATAGAGGTAGCATATCAAAGGTGTATTTATACAAGGTCTTCTAGGTGTTTGTCAGGTCAGAGTCATCTTGGAAAGCTCTTTAAGAGAAGAACATTCATAGTGGATATTTGTAAGTGATCTTACATTATTAATGCAATAAAGGAATATCATTTGCTTGGGTTTTTATCCCTATAGAGGGTTTCCCCAGGGTATATGTGTTGTTTATGTGCATGCTTACTCATGTACATAGTTATTGCTATTCGATTATGATTTGGTATTGTTGAAGTGTATTAATATGGAATCAAAGTGTTGAAGAAAATAAAAGAATTAATCTGCATAAGAAATAAAGCTCATAATTTAACATGGTATCAAAGCTTAGGGTGTGTTAAACGTGTTGAAGTGCAACATCAGGTACACACAAATCCAAGCTAGCTTTATTAAGTTTCCAGTGTAAGGTCCATGAAATCCTCCATTTCAGTGAAGGCCAAGGATATGCTCAAAGGAGATGCCAACTTCAATGTGTGGAAGCTCTAGATAAAAAATATCTTGCAGGAGCATGATCTTGAGCAGTATGTGACCACAGTGGTGGAGGAACGAACGAATAATGCAAGAAGAGCGACCTTTTGGAAGATTCAAGAAAAGGCCAATCGAATCATCTTTGACTCAGTCAAAGACAATATAATTCCTGTAATGACTTTGTTAATGACTTCCAAGTATTATATGGATACCTTGGTGAATCTGTATGAGAAACAGGCTAAAAGTCAGAAGAGGACACTTAAGCACAAGCTTAAGTATTTGAATATGGATAAAGGTGAATCAATGACATGTTTTTGTTCTAGGATATCCCAGATCAGCAATCAACTTTTGGTCACAGGGGTGATAGTGGACAATGATGATTTAGTGCAGACCATTTTTTACGTCCTTCCTTCTTCATGGGAGACCTTATTATTGAGTGTAAGTGGGAGAGAGATTCAACCCAAGTTTGAGAGGTTATGGCATGATTTCCTCTAGGAGGAGAGTTACACATCTACTAGGAGCGAGCCAACGAAATAAGAGCACTCAAATTTAGCATCAAGATTCAAGGGAAAGAAGAAAGGCATGTTCCAGAAAGGATCTTAGAGGAAGACAAACACCAAATGTACATTCAAAGGAAAGAATATTGATACATCTAAGATTAAATGCTTTAGTTGTAATAAGTTGGGTCATTTTTCTAAAGATTGTTGGTTTAGAACGAAATATCCAACGAAAGGGAAATATCATGCCTCAACTGTTGGGGATGATGAATCCAAAAGAAATTAGAAAATTCATTCTAATGAGAAAGAAAATAGAAAATAATATAACTTGGATTTTTCCTTATCCAGTTCAGTTTTCACGGGGCCGAAAACTTGGTTAGTAGATAGTTGTGCATGAAAGCACATGACAAGGTAAAAGGAGATTCTTTTAGATTTCGAGACAAAATATTTTGTAGAGTAGGTTGAGCTTGGGGATGAAAAATGTTACAAGATAGAGGGAGTAGGATCTTTCTCCTTTAGATTGGAATCTGGGGCTAAACTTCATATTTATGAAGTACTATATGTTCCAGGGCTCAAGAAGAATCTACTATCAATTGCAACCCTTGAGGACAAGGGATATTGGGTGATCTTCAAGGACAGGAAGGCCCTACTATGGGCTAAAGGTAGCCACTTAAGTACAACAGAACCCATTGGAACTCACAGTGGAGGATTGTATGTCGTTTCAGGATAGTCAGTTCAGCAATTGGCTCATGATGCGACTAGCTCCAGCGAGATGTGGCATAGAGGACTTGGACATCTTCATTATAAAGATCTTCCAGATCTATAGAACATGGTATGTGTCATTCCCTCTATTTGTCTTACTAAAAATGAAATTTGTAAGGGATGCACACTACGTAAAAATATAAAGAAATCATTTCCTAGTAGTGACAACAAAGATCATGGCATCTTAGATCTGGTTCATTCTAATGTATGTGGCCCCATGTCATCTCCCTCACTCGGTGGTTGTTTGTATTATGTCATTCTTATTGATGATTACTCAAGAAAATGTTGGATATATTTTCTTAAAGATAAAAGTGACACATTTGATAAATTCAAAGAATATAAATCCTTTATTGAAAATGAGACAAGGAAACACATCAAAATCCTTAGAATAGAAAATGGAGGAGAGCTTGAATCTCTTCAGTTTGAGGATTTCTGCAAGTCAGCAAGAATTAAGAGACAATTGACTGTTGCATATAACCCACAGTAAAATGGAGCTGCTGAGAGGAAAAACATGACAATTTGTCAGGCAGCAAAAGCAATGATGTTTGACCGGGATCTACGAAATTCTTTATGGGCAGAAGCTACCTCCACTGCCATGTATATTCAAAATAGGTGTCCATGTGATACCTTGAAGGAAAAGACTCCTGAAGAAGTCTTCTCGGGGATCAAACTTGAAGTAGGGAATATAAGGATATTTGGGTGTCCTGTATATATTCATGTCCCTAAGGAAAAGAGGACAAAGATGGAAACCTCGGGAAATAAAGGGGTTTTTGTGGGGTACGGTGAGAACTCCAAGGCTTACATGATTTATGTACCAGGTTGGAGGGAAATAGAGGTAAGCAGAGATGGGAATTTCCATGAGGATGACGGATTTAAGAAATACATAGAACTTCAATAGGAATCATAAGTAGTTCAGCCAGTGTAATGTCGTCCACCTCTTAGAGAGGTGATGAGGAGACTCAGTGGCCTAGGCACCCCCACTAGGTCATAGTCTCACACTGAGGGGGGGGAAGTCAAGAAGTTAAAAGTTATATTTTTAAGTTGACTCAACAAAGGAAAAGGATAAAGGAGTAAAAGATAACTCAACAGAAGAATATAAGATTAACCCTGGGAGTTAACCTAACTCAACAGAGAATTAGAAGGAAAAGTATATGTAAGAGGCTGGGGTGCACCTATTACGCATTCTGGTTTTGGATTAGCATTTGGTATTTCTCTTGAGCATTCAGTTTGGGGGTTTGTTGTACAAACCCTTGTGAGCAACTCAGTGGTGAAATATCCACTCACCTTGTTTCGCAACTTCATCTTGGGGATGAAAGAATACTCCACACCATTCTGGTCTCAGGCCATCTCCATCTAGCACTTTAGAAGGTAGCAGGTTGTATTGTTCTTGTGTTTCCATCAAGGGTGCACCATCATCTAGAGGGAGGTTCGATCCAACTTATCCTGAGGGCCTGGGGCCATTCCAACAGTTGGGTTTTGTTTGTAGGGGTAGGACCATCAGTTTGAGGGATTTTTTGGAGGGTTATCATCATTCTACATTTTTCTATAGATTGGGACGTCTTGGAGCCATAAGGGACATCTTGTGATTCAGTAAAACTCAGATCTAGGGAGATATGCTTGAGATCTGAGTCCAAAACTTCTCCCATGGGATTCTCATAGACCGATCTACATTCTTGAAGAGTTTAAGAGAATTTGGAGGCCTCCTTCATCAGGGCCAAACTAGCTAGGGTTTCAGTCATCTAGTGGGGTGGACCATTCAGGGAGGAATTCAGATCTATGGCGTTTGAGAGTGGATTTGGGAATTTGCACATCTGGGTTGTCCTTACAGTTGCCCGATCTATCATTTGGCATATTTCTTGGGATGAGTGGACACTTTTGGTAGCAGGGCAGAATTATTGAGAGCTTCAACATTCTAGCAAGACGTGGCACTTTCTAGCTTGGAGGTTGAGCATTAATACACCTCAGATCTGCTTGATTCAGTCTTCATTGTATATCCAACCTTTGGGGGCTTATTTTGTATTGTCGGGACTATTTTGTAGCAGATCATATCTATTCCTTGTACGACCATCTGAGGTTTATGCCATATCAGCCATCTATTGTATTGATCTTACATTGCTCATAATAAAAAGGTCAAATCTTTGCTTGTGCTTCTACATCTTGAGTATATTGTGATCTCCATGTGTTGATAAATCTTGTATAAATTAGTAGTAGTTAGTGATTCCAAGAAATAATTTGTATTGGGATCATTACAGTGGTATCGGAGCATCGATCCTCCAAGCTTGCGGAGAGATCGGCGTATGCAAAGGTACAGTGGAACTATTATGGGTTGGAGGAAGAAAAAAAATTGTGAAACAGAGGCAAAAATGGAAGGGTCAGGGGATGACCATGAGCCTCAGGGCTTGTCTCTATTAGTAGCCGAATTTGGTAAGTTCCAACAAAATATGAACCACACATAAAGCGCATTGGTCTGATAGTTGGACGCGTATCAGGAAACCAACAGAAGGGGACAGACCGAAATCTCTGAAACCTTGAAGAAAGTTGATGAGAATATACAGAAAATGAACGAGAACCAAACTAGGATAATGGACCTTCTAATGCAAGTGACCCATCGAGGCAAGGATCATGATACGTATGGGATTAAGGAGGTTGGGGGTTCCAGTGGAACCCATGAAGAAGCTAGATATAACCCGGAGAAAGCACCGGGATCTTAAGGAAGTCTGGGAGGTGGAACATTCCATGGACAGATGGGTAGCAGGGCCAATCATAGGCCATACATGCCAGTGTTCACAGATGAATAGCTACGTCGACACTCAGATAGCAGAGCTAACCCTAGACCATACATGTCCACATTCACTGATGAGCAAGGGCAACAGGATCAGGTTGAATATTTTGTGGAACAATTAGCCAAGAGTACCAAGGAATACTACAGCTTAGATATGAAAGTTCAAAGACAGATGTCCCTAGACCAGTATTGTCAACTCAGGTTCAGAAACCAGCCTAGGACAAACCATAGGGGCAACTTTGAGTTTGAGCAAAGGGCAGGGAAGATACAAATTCCATACTTTGATGGTACGACTAAGATGACATCACAAGCATGGGTGCATAAGATGGATACTTACCTGCAGCTTAACCCCATGAGAGAGATGGAGGCCATCAAGTTTGCCACCATGTACTTGGATGGCAAGGCCCATGACTAGTGGTACCATGGTCTCACCACACTCGGCCACAACCAAATTGTATCCTATACAGAATTCACTCAGAGGATGATTGATAGATTTGATCTAGGATATCCTGAGTTACATTTTTGGGAGCTCACCCAACTCAAGCAAACAGGTAGGACTGAGGCATACATTGATGAGTTCCATAGGTTGGCAGTGATGGTGCAAGATATGTCCCCAACTAGGCTCATGATTCTCTTTACAGAAGGATTGATGGAACCCTTGAAGGGTTAGGTTAAGGCCTTCAAGCCTACCAGCCTACAGGAATCCATTTGGAAGACAAGGGATCTGGGTCCAGCTGCTAAAACTAAATTCATACCCAGACCACCTCTTAACAATGGTGGAAGAGATCAAAGGCCTCCAATAAACCATGGAGGACGTGACCCTAAGGGTTATGACAGGGGTTGTGGCAGAATAGATGACAACACCAGGAGGGAACTGAGAAGGAAGCAACTCTGCTTCACATGCAAGGAGCCATGGAATCCCTCACACAAGTGCATGGGACAAGGACAGGTACATTACATTGAGGTCACTTCAGATGATGAAGAAGAGGATGAGTATGTTCAGATACAAAACATGGAGGTCAAAACATTAGAGGCAACAGAAGAGGAGGTTCTAGAACTAGACTATGTGGCTGGAGAGAAGGCTACATTGGCATCTATTAGTGGGGTACCCAAGTTCAACACCTTCAGGATGAGAGGGGTCTTGCAAGGACAGAGAGTGTCGGTTCTGATTGATGGAGGAGCTTCCCACAATTTCATTGATGCAGAATTACTAAAGAGGAGGCACATACCTACAGTAGAGTTTGAAGGATTCAAAGTGGAGGTAGCAGGTGGTAGTACTATGCCCTTTAACAGATACATACCAGGTATCAAACTCACCTTGGGAAGGCATGAGTTAGTTTAGTATGTGTATGTGATGGATATTCCTGATACCAACATCATCCTAGGGGTGCAGTGGCTCATCACTTTAGGACCCATGACCACAAATTACAAGACCATGGAAATTTCCTTTATGGAGGAAGGAGGATGAAAGGTTGTGCTTAGAGGCATGACAGGTAACTCTACCAGAGTGGTCATGGCCAAGAGGATGGAAGCCATCTTTAGAAGGGAAGAAATTGTATACGTAGAGGAATATAAGGTCTCAACACGGGTGGATGAGAAGGGAAAAGTGCATTACATAGCAGAGATCAAATGAATCCTTGACAAGCACCAAAAAGTGTTTGGGCCAATTCCTCCAGGTGTGCCACCAGACAGGGGGTTTGAGCACATCATTGAGCTATAAGTAGGGGCTAATCCTATTATAACCACACCCTATAGGCATCCCAAGAAGTATAAAGACGAGATAGAGAAGGCCATCAAGGATATTCTAGACATGGGACACATCAGACCGAGTTCAAGCCCATTTGCTTCATCAGTAGTCTTGGTGAGGAAGAAGGATGGAACGATGAGAATGTGCATTGACTTCCAGGATTTGAATAAAAAGACGATCAAAAATAGGTACCCCATACCCAGGATTGATGAGTTGTTGGATGAGCTCCATGGAGCTATATATTTCACAAAAATCGATCTTCTCTCGGGCTACCATCAAATAAAAATGAGGGAGGAGGACATCTCAAAAATAGCCTTTAGGTGTCACTACGACCATTACGAGTTTTTGGTGATGCCATTTGGCTTAACCAATGCCCCAACCACATTTCAGTCTTGCATGAACCATGCGTTCAACAAACAGTTGAGGAAACACTTGTTGGTATTCTTTGATGACTTACTCATTTACAACAAGACCTAGGAGGAACACCTTCGACATGTGGACCAAATCCTGTCAATCATGGAAGAACAGTCACTATACGCCAAGGAATCCAAGTGTGAGTTTGGAATGACAGAAGTTGTTTACTTGGGACACATCATAGGGGAAAAAGGGGTACAGGTACACTAGGAGAAAATAACAACCATTAGGGAATGGCCTACTCCAAAAACACTCACAGAACTGAGGGGATTCCTCGGACTATACACATACTACAGGAAATTTGTCAAAGGGTTTTCTCAACTGTGCGCACCCTTGACTGAACTGACCAAAAAGGGGTCCTTCAAATGGAATGATGAGGCCCAAGTCACGATGGAGAAAATGAAAGAGATCATGAGCACCTGCCTAGTTCTAACTCTTCCTTATTTCGGCATACCCTTCACTTTGGAGTGTGATGCCTCGAGGGAAGGTATACAGGCCGTGTTGATGCAGAACAGGCACCCGCTTGCCTATGAAAGAAGGAAACTCAGGGGTCCTGAACTACTTTACAACATTTACGACAAATAAATGTTGGCTATCATGCATGCACTAGCCAAATTCAGGCAATATTTGGTAGGTGCAAGGTTTGTGGTCAAAGTAGACCATAACAGTCTTAAATATCTATTGGAGCAGAAGGATTTGAATGAAAGACAACAAAAATGGGTAAGTAAAATATAAGCCTACGACTTTGACATTGAATTCGTCAAAGGGAAGAACAATGCAGTGGCCGATGCATTATCCAGAAGGCCATCCATTTTCGCCATGTCTGGTATGTCAGTCGACTAGAAGGAACACTTGATAGTGCAATATGCAAAGGATCAGTTCACTTGTCAACTGTTGGACGGGAAAATACAGGATGACAACTTCAGGGTCATAAATGACCTCATCTATTACAAAGGTTGGATCATTTTAGTTCCTGGATCAGCTCTCAAAGCTAAGATCCTGCATGCATGTTATAACTCACCAGTAGCAGGGCATCAGGGCATCGGTAAGACGTACAAGCAGGTGAGAGAGAGGTTTTCATGGAAAGGCCTCAAGGAATATGTGATGAAGCATGTCAAAGAATGCACTACATGCCAAGAAAACAAGGATGAGCACACGCACCCTGCAGGACTGTTGCAGCCCCTACCTATTCCAAAGCAAAAGTGGGAAGTATATCCATGGATTTTATCACAGGGTTGCCCAGAGAACAGGGGAAAATTTGCAATTTCATGGTGGTATACAAGTTGACAAAGTTTGGACACTTTTTTCCCATAGCCACAGTCTTCAGTGTAGCACATGTGGCCGAATTATTTTTCAGAGAGGTGTTTAGACTACATGGCCTACCCAAAACCATCATAAGTGACAGGGATAGCAGATTCATGAGTACATTTTGGCAGGAGTTGTTCAAAGTAGTGGGTATGGCATTGACTCCTAGTACTAGATATCACCCTCAGATGGATGGTCAGACTGAGATAGTCAACAAATGGGTGGAAGGTTACCTCAGAAACTACGTAGCAGGACAACAGAAGGCATGGGTCAGATGGTTACATTTGGGAGAATATTGTTACAACACCACCCAACATATGTCCATTGGCATGTCACCCTTCAGAGATTTATATAGCTATGATCCTTTATCATTTGTGGAGATTGCATTTGGTGACATCAGGGCTCTGATGGTACAGGATTGGATACAACAGAGCCAAGACATTCTCAGGGAATTGAAGGATCATTTACAGAGGGCACAAAACCAACAAACGTTCCAAGCAGACAAGCACAAAGTTGATCGTACCTTTGAGGTTGGCGATTTAGTCTATTTGAGGTTGCAACCATACAAGAAGGCCTCCATTAAGAGAAGTGGAGTGGAGAAACTGCAGCCATGTTTCTTTGGACCTTAAAGAGTCAACAAGAGGATAGGGGTAGTAGCTTATGAGCTGGATATTCCACAGGGTAGAAAAATTCACAACGTCTTCCATGTATCATACCTTAAGAAAGCCCTCGGTCAACACGTTAGTCCTATTGAGGCATTACCTCCCATGGATGAGGAGGGACATCTTGTTTTGATTCCAGAGGAGGTTTTAGAAGTCAGAGAGAAGAGGCTCTGAAACCGAAGCATCAAGGAGTATCTGATCAGGTGGAAGTATTTACCCACTAAGGATGCCACTTGGGAGACAGAGCATGTGGTTAGAGAAGCAGGTTTGGAATTGCTTGAGGACAATCGATTTCAAGTAGGGGAGACTGTAATGTCCCCCACCTCTTAGAGAAGTGATGAGGAGACTTAGTGGCCTGGGCACCCCCACTAGGTCATAGTCTCACACCGAGGGGGGGAAAAGTCAAGAAGTTAAAAGTTATATTTTTAAGTTGACTTAAGAAAGGAAAAGGATAAAGGAGTAAAGGATAACTCAATAGAAGAATAGAAGATTAACCCTGGGAGTTAACCTAACTCAACAAAGAATTAGAAGGAAAAGTATAAGTAAGAGGCTGGGGTGCACCTATTACTCATTCTGGTTT